>VXAZ01006315.1:0-103542 GCA_013399875.1 Gymnorhina tibicen
TCATCATGGCATCACTATAAATAGCCTTAAAAGGCAAAAAAAGCTAAAAACTGATAGATTAAAACATGTTGGTGCAAGTACAGCCTGCTGATGTAGATCAGTGTGACCTACTGCTTAGGTGTTATTGAGGTGAGGGTTCATCATCTGCTGCCCATAACTTCATGTTCTCTGTAGCCCAACTCCGAGTCGGACTCGCCATATGATCACTACTTATGCTTTCAGGCTTATCAGGCACCAGTGTTCAGCGGAACTGACACGGACTAACAGCTCCAATAAAGATATTTCTTCTTCAAGGTAAAAAATTATGTCCATCTTCTAACAATTATTTGGATTTTTAAGCCTACAGCAAACGTGACTGGCCACCATCCCATCATGTCTACTGAAGCTGAGACTACTGCTACCAACAGTCCACCTGAACAGCAGGCTCCACCAAAGCCACAATCTTCAAAGAAGGAAAAAAAGAAAGGTAAGAAATGCTTGCCACTTGAATACCTCCTTTATTCCATCCTGAATCTTTTGCATTTGCCTAAACTAAGATCACCCTTCCACTACTGCTAAATAACTGAGTTTTCCAGCTGACTAGAAGAGTGAGTAAATATGCCAGTATAATAAACTTAACCAGAAGGTAGGCTTTTAGTTTTAAAGTTTTTTCTAGCCTTAAGTTCTAAAGCTCTCAGTTCCACTTGTTAAATAAATTGTTTGCTGAGCCATTAGTCAGTCATTTGCTGACAAGTTAGCTAGAGTCCAGAGAAGTGAGAGCCTCCTGAGGTCCAGATCCTGGACCATCATGGTAGCTGTTAGTCTGAACTTTAACCTGACTTGTCCCCACCCTCCAGAGAAGGAGATTTGTGCTGGATACAGATTCTAGTCCAGGGAAGCTAGAAAACTCATTCCATGAGAATTATTGCATATCAGATAATAGATTTTTTGATAGACTAGATCATGTAAATATGATTAGCTCATATAAAAATACATACCTAGGTACATACTTTAACTCTGAGCATGCAGAGAAGAAAAGCAAGCAGTTCCTAGTAGCAGGAACAGCAGAAATAACAAATTAGCTAAAATCCCAAATTATTAGAAGGACAAGAGTACCATGACTCATTGCAGAAATGATGGTGCTGATAGCAGGTTCGAGTATGGGAACTGGGAGATTACTTTTGCACAGCAAGAAGAGGTCTGCCCACATCAGAACATGGGGATAACACCTAAAGGCTTTATTGAATACCCTGTATGGCCATAGGAAGCACTGGGCTCCACTCTTTGAACTAAGGCCATATTCTGCGAGTACTGTGACCTTGAAGGAGTCTTGCAGTGCGCATGGATTATTAGTCAGCTGTACTCAAGGGACAGTTTTATATGGTGTATATTTTTTTAAAGATAAAAAATCAGCAACGTAGCCATTTCTATCTTAAAAAAACCCAAACAAAACAAAAAACAAAACAACCAACCAAAAAAAAACAAACAAAACCCAACTCACCCAAACAAAAAAGTAACCTCAACAAACAAACACATCCACCAAAACTTTTCTCTGTCTCCAGGCCCAGAAAAGACTGATGAATCCCTCTTGGCTAGATTCAAAGGTGATGGTGTAAAATACAAGGCTAAACTGATTGGCATAGATGATGTTCCTGAGGCAAGAGGAGACAAAATGAGTCAGGATTCAATGATGAAGCTGAAGGTAAGGGCTTGAGCTGTCATGTAAGGAACAAGCTCTGGTTAACCTTTAAAAAGCAAATCAAATAGTCACTTTGGCAAAACTTCAAATGCAGCTTAATGGCAATGTAGTTAGCATCCATCTAGACGGTGCTGTTAGTACTTCCTAAGCTGTAACCTCTGGCTCAAAGGACATTTCTCAAAAAGTTTGGGAACATTCCTTTGGGTTCTGTAGGCATCCAGTATGAATGCTGGCAGTATGAATTTTATCATAAATGATGAGCTTGGCATTTGGAAGGGAAAGCGGGATTGCTGTGCAATTTAACACTGACCTCAAAGCACAAGTTGGCATCTTGTGTCAATGGTGACACTGAGTGATACAGGTAAACCAAAAAATAAATTAATCCGTGCAGCAACAAAGACTATTACTTCTGTAGTATGGAACACTCACATACATTCAATCAGGCCAGAAAAACAGGTAAGGATGATGCTACTACAGCAGTTTCGTGAACTAAAATCAGTTTTAAAGGTCTAAAACATTTACAGAGCAAACAGTCTAGTTCTGTGGTATCACTTTACACCTAAGCAGCCATATGTTGCAAAGAAAAATTAAAGCTCAATCCAGCAGAAGTCTCATCAGTACTTTGACATTCATTCTCTTTAGGGAATGGCAGCAGCAGCCCGTTCCCAGGGTCAACACAAACAGAAGATCTGGGTAAACATTTCCCTCTCTGGTATCAAGATAATAGATGAGAAAACTGGGGTAAGATATAACTTATTTTCTTAATGTGATTCTTAAAGCTAGCAAGGCGTCTAGAAGTTAGACCAATCTGAACTAGATTCCTTTATGGCACCATGCCCCATTTCCACATATAAAAATTGGCTTGTAAAATGTTTGCAACGTTGAAGACTCCTGGCAAAAAGACAGCTACGTCCTATTGTGCTTAGTCAAAGGCTGATAAATCTGAGGTTTGGACTGAAGCTTTTTAACAGTCTCAATCATTCTAACTACAGAGAATAGCAGCTATTATGTTTCCAGCAATTTAAACCAATAGTTATTTTTTCCCAATTCCAGGTCATAGAGCATGAGCATCCGGTAAACAAAATCTCCTTTATTGCTCGGGATGTAACAGACAATCGTGCCTTTGGCTATATATGTGGAGGAGAAGGCCAGCACCAATTTTTTGCCATAAAAACAGCCCAACAGGTATGGATCAGATACTTTTTTTCACATGATGTGGATAAGGCTGTTGTATAAATATTTAACATGTGATAAGGGTGTAGCGTTTTGTTGGTAAACCTACAAAATTCCTATGAGGAATACCAACATGCATGGACAGACTTTACTGAAAGAAGGACAATAGGAGTTGACTGTGTAAACACTGGCTTCTGACTTGTACAGTTTCTTTGTAGTCCAGAATAAAAGCACTCAAGCAGTCTTAGTTACTATGATTAACAATGCTTAACTTGTCTATGTACCATGAAAGTCATTAGTGAGATGAACAGAGCCATTTATCACAGGCTTCCCACTGCGAGACTACAAATTCTTAAGTAAAATAGCCAGAGCTTCACTCAAAATTAACAGGAATATAGAACTACATTAGTCTAGTTCATGTGATGCTTTGATTTGTGCAGCAGGGGAATCGCTTATTTAATTGCATGATAATTCTGGGGCCTGTAAATGATAAGTCTGGTCTTCCTAGGACCTCCTAACCCTAACTTGTGGGAGGGATTCTGATCCTTCTGTGATAGGTTCCTCCCACGCAGAAATCCTGTGTGCAAGGTTAGTCTCTCTGAGGGCACCTGTACGTAAGCAGTATTGGAAACAAGCTACTTAAAGATACTGCTGAGAATTATGCAGCTTCACAAGCAACTTGAAGTTAGGTATTTATTATCAGCTCGTCTTTATAATGATTTTATAATAGTTGCTATAATGACTTGATAAGCCTGGACTTCAAAGCTAGAAATTTCTTTTACCCATTCCTGCCTGCCCTCCTGGAGAACCTGTTGGCAGCTTTGGACCCACTACAGGTGGGACTGAGGGGCTCCTTGCTGGAGCATGTTACTACTTCAGTAACATCTATAAGAGCCTCTTCAAAGTTTGTTTAATTAGTTTGTCAGCATTCTGATCAATAATTGTATTGGTTTCAGTGGAATTGTAGATTAAGTACAAAAGCCTTTTTTATGTACTCTGGAGTCTACTCCCTGGTTTCACCACGGGGTGCTGCTTGCCAGCCTCTAAGCTCAGCCAGGCTTTAGACTTGCCTGCTTGACTTGCTGCTGGTTGTTTTTGACGTAAACTTGTCTAGCTCAGAAGTAAGGACTTCTGCAGTTCTAGTCTGCTGCTGCTGTACTCCTTGTTAAAGCTGGTAATTCTTGAAATGGCTCTTTCTGCAGCTGCATGTCTAAACCCTGTGATTAGGAGAGGGTGGCTATCAGGTGTAAACAGTGACATCTGTTTAAAGGATTCTCTGCTGGAGCCAATGGTAGTGGCTGAAGAGGGGGACTTGTCCTACTTTAGACATTGACACAGATGCTGTATGCCTGACACAAGCGTTCCAAAGCAGTGTAGCTGAACTTGCCACCATCTCAGCCAAAACATTCTTGTTAATGGATGTACAGGGCATGCCATGCCTTTCTAATTCACATTAAACTGTCACTGTGTCACAGATCCCATTTAAAGCTGGTCTCTGATTTACACATTTGAGGTGCCTTGCTCATTTGCTACTTGTATACTGTTTAAATAAAAGTAGTGTTATTCATAGAAGCTTTCTCCGGGTTCAGTGCTGGAATTGGTAGAAAATAGACAAATGCAATATGTTTTTCCTCTCAGGAAACTACCAGAAGTCTTGGAGAAATTTTGCACTTCTAGGCCTTGCCATGCACTTAAGAAGTATTGCTACCAGCTTTTTAGCAAAAACATAGCAGGTTAGCATAAATTTGTGTACAGCCACTTTTCATGTAGAGTTAGCAACAGTTCTATGCTGGTTGTGTTCCATTCCCCTTGGATTCTGCATAAGCAGAATCTTGTATGACTACTAAATAGGTGTTTAAACTCTTGCTTTTCCTGTTATCTCAACCTAAGGCACCATTTATGAATGTTTAGCTTGTTGCACAGATTGCAGCAGTAGAAGTCCAGGTAAAAGTAGTACATGGCCTAAAATCTACATTCTTTTCCAGGCTGAGCCTCTGGTTTCTGACCTTAAGGACCTCTTCCAACTAATATATAATATGAAGAAGAAGGAAGAAGAAGAAAAGAAAAAGGTGAGTAAAAATATAGAAACTGCATGACTCCGCATAAAGTTTGTTTCAACTTTGGCTGAGTTTTGGGCTCTTGTAAGACTTGGCACTGAGCTCTGCCTAAATCCAGGAACACTGGAAGCTGCTGGTTGGCGGTTGTGCCAGCTGTCTGATGGCCTAGGTCTGGTAAGCTCCTCCAAAGTGAGAGACTTTTGACATTCTACATGATGTTCAGGTATTAAAAGTTTTCTTTTTTCTTTAGAGTGAAGAAGCAAGTAAGACTGAGGTAGGTTACTCCCACTCAGCCTCTCTTGATTAGGTATGCTGCTGCACCACGCCTAACTTTGACTTCCTTTACGCTGCCAGCTTTACGAAGGCAATGTCAGATGCCTAATTACATTGAAATGGAAATAAAAGGGGTCTATGGAACTAATACCGAGTAGTGATCTCTCTCATGCTTCCCTTTTCCATTACTTGCTTTTTAAAGCCTGCAAGTCCCTTGCTTAAGGCAAATTTTGAAGTTCCAATTATTTCTGAAACGGTTATCCATCTGTTACAGAATGGTGGTGAAGCACTGCCTGCTGATCAAGCTGACAAAATGAAACTGGTAGGTTAAATTTTAAAACTTTGTTGATGCCATTAAGGAGTTCCTAACTGACTGTCTTCATATCATATAGGAAATGCAGTGTTTATAGATGTTTTTACAGTAAATCTGCATAATGTTTGATTTTTTTTCTTGTAAGAACTCTAACAGATATCAATTCTTTCAATATTTCTGGCTTCAAGGGAGTTGACCAGATGGACTTGTTTGGGGATATGTCAACACCTCCTGATATGAGCAGTCCCACAGTAAGTAGAGTCTAGCTTAGCTGCCTTGACTTTTTCTCTGAAAACAAATTTAGTCCTAGTAATAAGTACAGGTTTTACTGAGACATCTGCCTAGCAGTCATCAGTGTACTAGTGGGGTGGGGCTATAGAAGTATCCACCTGATCACTAGATGTCATTCTATTACTTAATTCTACTAATGTCATTCTTGTAGCTCTAGCTCAAAATTTGGCCTAATTGCACAAAAGTGTGCATAAACCTTGTCATAGCTCAGTGTGACCCCTAAAATCCTATCATTTTAAATCTGGCACTATAAGCCACCATCAGCCATGACACAACTGATGCTGTCAACCCAGCCAGTGACCAAGTCTTACCCTTCTCCTGCATGCTTGGTGGAGAATTAGCATGTTATCTTCCACTGGAAAATAGTTCTCCAGTGTTATTCTGAAACTGAGACTGCAACTTGAAGTCATACTAAGGCAGTGTAATTTCACAACTTGTCAAAACTAAGGACTGGAACTCAAACAGGGGCTTGACTCAAGTGAAAGCCTAGGTGTAATTAGTTCTTACTGACTACAGTCACTAGATTGAAGAACAAGGATCTGATATTTAACTATGGGATCTGGAAACAGGTGTTTTAGTATTGAATTTCAGAAACCAAGTAGCTGCAATTTGACTATAGACAGCAGTGCTTGCCTATGTGGTTTTGAATATTTACTGGTATAATATACTGGATACCAGGATCTCTTCTTTTGCAGCTATTTTCCTTGAGCTTTTTCACTGTGCACCAAAATCTACAAATAACTAACTTCATTTTTCTCTCTGCAAAAATAGGAAGCTAAAGAGATTCTGTTAGTGGATTTTAATTCTGAAATTGAGACCAAACAAACCTTTGCAAAAGAGGATCTCTTCTTGAATGGCATCACATCCTCTCTTCCACAACCAAAGGCACAGACACCCTTCTTGCCTGAGAGTTCTTTCTCTACCAGTCTCAGCTTCTTTCCCACACCTAACCCAGATCCTTTCAGTGATGATCCTTTCACACAGCCAGCCCAATCTGCACCACCTTCATTTGATTCTCTAAAATCTGATCAGAAGAAAAGTCTGAGTACCCTGACACCAGTGAGTAATGGTGCTTCAAACGGTGAGATTGACTACTTTGATAAACAGTTTGACCAGATTTCTAACAGAACTGGCAAACGAGAAGCACTAACAAGCCAGTGGCCACTTGAGAGTAAGTCACCTGCAGCAAGAATTGCCAATGTGATACCAGAGAGAGAACGGAATGGTTTTCTTGAAGTCCCAACAAAACTGTTTTTGGAAGGTGCTTCCAAAGGAGTATCTCTGCAGAATGGAGTAAAGCTGGAATGTGAAAACAATATCCAATTCATGCCACATGAGTCTATAACAATTAGCCCACCACCACAGAGTACCAAGCCAGGAAGAGGAAGGAGATCCGTCAAGGTGAACAGTGTTCAAGTAATTTATGGTGATATGCATGATTTTACTTGGAGAAGCTGGGTGAAGAAAGTTTTTCTTTCTTGTTACTGTATAGCTGGCTACCTAGCTTCACCACACATCTACTTCTGCTTGCCCTGCTTCCTCTAACCACTCTGCAGCCATGGTACCTTCTGATATCTATGAATGCTTCATAGTAGCTATGGTCACTAAATTCTATACTCTCTTCTTTAATGCTGCCATACTCCTGCAAAGGTCTGGTAAGTATGCTGCTGTGCATATTAACACTTCATATAAAACCAGAGTCTGTTATGGTAGCAGTGTGCCCATCAACCTATGGTTTCATAACAATAAGATACTAGTACTAGCTTACAGAAACCCATGTGGTTTCTCAGTATTTGCCTACTGAAGGCAGTTTCCATGACTTGCCTGATTAGGCACAGGGTGGCTCTGGATCAGATTTGTCTTGTACACAAATTATTCAAAACTCTGCTGGTCTTGCCACAACCATAGGGGTTGCTGCAGACTAAGCAGTAGTGTTTAAAGGGGTGAGGTGCAGAGAGAAGCTCACTGTGAAAGCAAATAATTCAGTCATTTTAAGTCCTGCTGTTCTGCTGTTGACTTGTGACTGTTACATATTTTACCTATTTAATGACATGTATCTCCATAGGCTTGAAAAAAAGGGTGATGTTTGAAACTCTTATACTCTAAACAATATATCAAAACTCTCTCCTCTGCTTTAGATGAAAAAAGTCTTGTACCTCTGGACTAGGGAGCCCTGATCATGCTAGCATGTGTTCTGCCATGGCATCTCACAATTTCTTTTCTTTCTAGACTGCATCGAATGACTTATTCAGCTCAGATTTGTTTGTGCCATCTACGGAGAGCCTTAGTTTGAGCTCAGGGGCACAAGCAGGAGCTCTGCCAACTAGTCCACTGGACCTCTTCAAAACAAGTTCTACCACAGCATCTCCATTGGCTGGTCTAGGTTAGTTTACAAAAGTAAAGGTCTTGTTCCACTTCTAGATATATGCTAACACCAAAACAAGGATCCTTTACCTTTTGTGTAGTGCTATACACTTTAATCCATGTGCTGTTTGCCCTAAACTGTTAAGTTTTGTGAATAGAGGGCTAAACTCTGCGTCCTTAACTGGATCAGGGTTTTTTTGCTTTGACTTTGACATCAGATTTCTCCCTCAGCTGCACAAGGCTCAAGTGAGGCAAGCACAACTTTTGAGGTCAGAGTAACATTGCTGCACAGTGTCTTAATAACAATTTAAACAGAAGTATCTATGTGGTAAATCCACCTGTCATTTCTGTGCTAGAACTAAGTATGTTCCTCCTTCCCTTAAAACAACCTCAATTTTGTCCTTGCAGCACTGAAATGCAGCAAAGTAAAGAATTAAGCCCTTTCTCCCACTCCCTTTCCCCCCAAATGGTTTGATTTGTAAGTGAAAACCAAGAGATTTTTACGAACAGTACATGAAAATCTTTTGCTGGTACCCTTTGTGGAATTGATACACTCCTGCTTGTGGTCTTCAGATGACTGAAGTGCTGTGTAAAAACAATCTCCCTGCAGGTGGCTTGCCAGTAACTTCATCACCATGGACCCCACAGACAGTTTCCTTCACTCAGGCTACATCTGTCTTTCATGGGTCTATGATGCCTGCTCAGTCTCCAGGATTTACTCAACCACTCGCCTTTGGTACTCAAGCAGTGCCAGGCTGGAACCAATCTGCATCTTTTGGTGCCGCACCCACTCAGTCTTCTGGTCTCTGGTCACAGCCAGCACAAGTTCCACCTGCTTCTTGGGCACAGCCAACCAGTGCTGTAAATCCCTTCCAGAGCAGTGTGTTCACATCTCCAACGCTACCAGCTCAGACAGTCTCTGCCCTGCCCTCCGTGTCGACAGCAGCCAGCCCACCTCAGCCACCGCCCAGAACTACACCGCAGAAGGAGCTGTCCAAGAAAGAGAGTGATGCATTCATTGCTCTGGATCCACTTGGGGATAAAGAAATGAAGGATGTCAAGGAAATGTTCAAAGACTTTCAGCTGACAAAGCCACCTGCAGTACCAGCGAGGAGAGGAGAACAGCAAAGCCTTTCAGGTGCTTCTGGAGTTTTCAGCCTTTGCTTTAGTAGTAAAGTCGGCATTTTTAAAGATAGTACAGATCAGGATGAAATGGAAGCTAGTAAGCTGTTTGCTAAAATGACTGGTAAAATTTTTGAGTTAATGGTTACTGAAATAGAGGGTTGAAGGGCTGTCTCAAGTAATAAATTGAAGACTTGATCAGCTGCAGTGGCTAAACACTGACACCTAGTGCCTAAATGACTTGACTAGAATGAGGTAAACGAGTGTGTACAACGTTAGAATTTCCATCCAGCTTAAGCTTAGTGAGGGACAAGTAGGAGTTACAATTGTGGCTCAGTCACTTCAAGCAACTTCCACGTAAGATTTTTGTGTTTCTAGTTAGATGAGCTCTGGTGTTGCTATACAGGCAGACCTGAGTTCTTGTTAAAGCTGTTAAGTGATTATAGCAGTATGTCTCTCTTTTTTAGAAGCACCAAAGCCTGTTCCTCGACAAAAAGCTGAGGGTCTGTTTGAAAGTCAAGATAAAACAGACTGTTTCAGTCCCTCATCTGTAAGTAGTAAAAAAAAAAAAAAACACCCCAAACAAACAAACCAAAAAAACCCAACAAAAACCCCAAAACACAAACCACAAATAAAAGAAGAAGAATCCACCAAACCCCCCAAATGACATCATCATCACAAAAAATCCATCAAAAACCTTTCTTTCTCCTTAATAACTGTGGTGCGTGTGTTTGAGCAGTAGCTTAGTTCTGCTTTAGAGGTCATGCAACAAAACCCCTTTGCATCTTTGAGGCTAATATGTAATCTAGCAGAGGGTATTTGTTGCAAGAAGGCTAACAAAGCATTTTTCCATTTGGGTTGGCTCCACAACCAGTTTCCCAAGCTGCAAAGACTAGCAGAAAGTTCTTTAGTATTGAGACCTTCTACAAAAGAGTATCAAATAATGTAGCTGCAGAAATATTCCACTTTGGTTATATATAACCCCCTTTAGAGCAGACTGAGCACTGTGGATTGTGAAGCTCTCTAGCTGAACAAATGGGAGGTTCCACATTCAGGACCCTGTGGGAGAAAAAGTGGCTTCACCAGATCACTTCATTTGGGAGACAGCACTTGAAGCCCTTGGTGGAAATTCTGGACCAGTTCCAGAGTGCTGTCTTAAGACTTCTAGCATTTGACTATAAGATATCTCATCATGACTCCACTGGCTCCAAAGGAGTGTTCAGTAGCAAACATGGTTTTCCAATAAATACCTTGCCTTGAACTAGCATAACTGCTAACACCGCTTAGAGCCCCCTTCTTTTGTTGAAGGAGTACAGTAAATGCATATTTAGCAGGAGTACTGAAGTATTCTTTCCAGGTTTTTGGAAAAAGAACTAGCTCATAGAGCCCTGCAGAGTAAATCTGGTGAAAACTGGAAATCCACTAACATCTTATCTCTCTTTCCTTAGAAGGAATCTCAGAAATCACCTTCTGGTCCTTTTGGTGATCATTTTGGTAACCCGTTTGCATAGATCAGGTAAGTCTTCCATTAATAAGCCAACCTACTTCATCCTCTGAAATTTATTGAGGAAATGTTAGGTAAAGAGATGGCTAAAAACTGCAGTAGCTTAACACTAATGCTCTCTGAAGCATTAGTGCAAACAGTGCTTGAAAGAATTTCTGCTAGAATACTTCTATCAGAGTTGTACATAGCTGCACTCTGTCTAAGCCTAGCCACCTTCACTTTCTTAGAAATAAAGCCTTTATTCTTCCACAGACTTAAATCTCAAGCCCACAATAGATCTAGATTTCCCTTCCTTGAAGAAAATTTATTACTAAATATGTGCTGCAGAACTCAGAGGGGCTGACTTTAATACCTTCAGATATCTGTGGGAGACTGTTAGCATAGAGTGCCCTGTATACAGCATACAGCTTTCTGAAGTCTAATCACCTCAACAACTGCAGTTTTGGACTCCAGGTAAATTGGAGCAAAACTAGAATAAGGATCTACTCTGATTTTTAATCAAAAGCTGTTATAAGAGCTTTTGTTGCTAGAAACTAATGTAATTTAAAATTTCATACCATTGACTGGAGAAGCATGATCTGTTGATCCAGTAAATCTTCTTCTGTAATACCTTCAAGTCTTTCCGTGAAATAGTCTAGCTTCTGACAGAAGACAAGTGTTGGTATTTATGGCTTTAGTTTTGTTCTCAGTGGCTCTGTTTAAGCAATAAAGTCATAATTTAGAACTATCCTAATGTTAATTCCTTTCCACCATACTAGGTGTAACCAGAAAAGGACAAATGGAATAACTGGACTTCTTCTCAACGTGATTTTTCTACGTGTTTCACTTTGCTGTCTGCTATTCTTGCTGTTGTTTCATGATGTCTGCAATCTAAAACATATCCAGGTGGATTGAAGCATGGACCCTCAAAGAACATGCTGTGAAGATGATAATTCAGGGCAAAGCAAATGGGGATATTGACTCACGCTGAAAACCCAAATTCAAATTGGTGGATGTTACCTTTACTTTAGTTCTTTGCACTCCCTACAGAGAGGTTAGTAGCACTGAGTAATGTGTCTTGTACCATTTCCCTTTACATAGCACTTACCGTCCCAAAATAGAGGAACTTAACGTACCTAGGGGAGAGGTGTTGCCTTTGCATAAGGGTATTGAATTAGTAGATAAAACTCCACACCTTAAACAACTGGATCAGTTGCCTGTTACGACAGCAGCAGCCAGTTGTAAAGTTAAGTGGATGCTACTCAGTTCTAACTGGTGACTGGACAGATGACTTGGTCTCTTAGCCACAAAAATGTAACTATGTGTAGAGGAAAAGAATATAATATTACTTTATTTAACTGAAAGTAAAAGTATCATTCTGCCATAAATGTGTCATTAAGGGACTGCGGGGTCTGTAACAGCACTGCTGAAGCCCTGAGTACAAGAGGCCTACACTGTAAGCTGAAAAACTTCTTGCAGAACACTTAGGCAGTTGTGGACACTAACTGTTGTCTTGGTGCTAATATGGCATTTTTCAGGGAGGGAAATCTACTAGGATTGCTTTTCTATTAAGGTGGCTTGGCAGACAAATGGAACAAGCGGGTAAGGTTCTTGCTTATATCTCGGTGAATCCCTGATGTGCTCAGTTCAAGTTGTCACATGGTGTGGTATGTTTCCAGCATGTTAGAAAACAAAAACACCAAAATGGCTTCACTCCGTGCCTAGGCTCCTTGTGAACAGATGCACCACCCCTGTGCCATTAATGTGAGGTAGTACTCTATCTCTTGAAAAGCATGCCTTTTCTCAAGAGCCTCTTTTTACTAACAGATTTTTGAACCAGTTACAACTGCCTGTAGCAGCATTCTTGGCCAGTGGTGATGACTGATGTGTCAGAAGTTTTTCTGTTAATGCTAAGTATAAACTTGAAATGTTATTGTTAAATCAAATGCCTAAGCTGTTGCTAAACTGGAGAGCTAAGAAAGTCAACTTGAATACAGCCTTAGTAGCTAATTCAGCCAGTCATGCAATTAGTCTTGTATACAAACTTCTCTTGCACTTTCTGTAATGCAAAAAAAAAATTTTAAAAAAATAAAATCACGAATTTAAGTATTTGTCTCAAACTGGAAATGTAGAAACTTATTGATGTTACACTGTTATATAAAACTGTAGTATCTGTTACTTAATGACATTAAAAAGAAGCAACTCTTCATACCAAATGAACATTAGTGTGGCTGTTGATTCCACCCTCTCTAACTCAATCTTGTGGCCTAGTTGACATTAGGAGTTCAAAGCCTGCTAAGAATCATTCCTCACAGGTTCTGTAGCTATCTGATGGCAAAGTGTCTTTCGGTAACCACTTGCATTGGACCTGTTTGAAAAATGCTGCGCCAGATTAAAAAAACAGAATCTTCAACTGATTTAGTAAAAACTGTCACTAGAACTTTGTCCCTTTGGCTGCTCAGCCTGAGCTTGTTGCTGCTAAAGATGCTTTCTTGCTTCTTTCTGCAGGAGCATGGGAGCTGGGTACTTAAGTTGCATTGCACTCAGAAGTTTCAGTAATTCACGTTGTGTATTCCAGCTTTGCAGGAGATCCAAACAGATGCTGGGAAATCTCATTTAGAACATGTTCTCTTGTTCAGAAGAAATTATATAACTCCTTTAACAGAGATAGTTAAAAAAAACCAGTAAATCCATTAGTAAGCTGCTGGTTTAGACTATTCTGCTTATTTCTAATATTGTTTGGTGGTTAAGGGATTAAAAACAACTTACTGCAAGGGATTTGTTATCTACCTTGAAATATAGGTTACGGGGTTTACAGAGGCACATTTTGGGTTTTTTTTTTTATCTTCTCGACTGCATGGCACCATGTAATTTATTCTTAAAACTAAGAGGACAATTGACTATCTTAATGCCCATATGAAGGAATATATTTAGCAGTGTTTGAGTTAAGGATTTAAATCACTGCTGGTCAGTCCTAGAGTTTGAAATGGCCATCAGGATAATCACTCAGAGCTTGTTAGCAGGACCTCTTACAAGCTGACCAAAGATGCTTGCTGGTCTGCTAGCTAACTTTGAATAGCTGTTTACTGAGTCTCTGTCTTAAAGAACCATGAACTGTGATAACAGCTATGATGAAACAATACAATATTACAAGTGTCTGTGTCTTTCATTCTTGCCTAATAAATGAGTTTATTGTCACTTATCAAGCTGGACTGAGGCTGCAGCAGATGAAAGTTCCTTTAAATGAAATAATCCCAAATCAAGGCTTGGATAGGGGGAAAAGTTTGCCTGTGTTGCTTTACACACTTCCCTCACCCTGCCACAAAAAGCAGAAAACAGAAAGAAATAAAGGTACTTTTACTCTTTTTTTCAATTACCCATGGTAATTTGGAATATCTTTACCCTGGATGACTATTTTAAGATTGCATCCAGATATGTAATTCTTAACAGCTAAACAGCAGGTTATTAACGAGTGACTTCTGTCTTGTGACTCTGTCCAACACATGATGCCTTAAATCTGGATTACAGCAAACTACTGACAAGGAATGCCCTTCTAAGACCTGGCTTGTGGTTTGGGTTTTTGTGACAGAGTGAAAGCTAGATGAGTTTTAGCCTCATTCAAACCCACAAAAAATAGTATGTTGTTCTTTTATATTGGCTGGGGGAGGAACAAAAAAAGAATCTTGGGACTTTAGTCCCCCAGTACTCCAAATGAGGATTCCAAAGATGTAATACACTGAACTTGCTGTTGTAAACAACTCTGCTTTAGGAACTATTTGTTCTTTACATGAGTCACTGTTACGACAGCTTTTTTACGAGGCAGTTAATGGTTCTCTTAATTCAATACATAATATCTTTCCTATATTCCAAAGGTACTGTTAAACAAAATTGGTTTATTTTTAACCTTGCAAGTGCTTTCCAGTATTTCCCCATTCAGGGAAAAAGTGGAATTTTCTGAAAAGTGGACTTTAGAGCACTTACAGTTAAGGCAGTTTTGGCCAGTTACTGGCATTCTTCAGTACACACTGCTTTGTTTGTTCTCTTGGTAATAAATAACAAAAAGAACAAATAAAGAAATTACAAATTCAGTCATGAAAATTCTAGTCTATTCACCTACAAAATGAGAATCATGCACGTTATCCTGCAGGTTCTACCCATACTATGCAATATAGAGACAGCTGCCTCACTTTGGGGGAAAAGCAGAAGGTAAGTGCTCTTTGTCTTCTGCAGCTGTCCCCACTGTTTTTTTCTAACACAGAGCTTAAACATCCAGTGTGGACATTTCTAATGGTACCTTGCTCAGAAGGTATCTATGAAAAAGAAAACTACTTCTTGCTGTATTTTGAGGAGTCAGATAGCAATGGTTTGTCTGTTTATTTTGGATATATATGACACAAAAAAGGTGACTGATAGTAGTTGAAGCCATATTTTTGGAGGCAGGTAAAGCTCAGGTACCTTTTTCTGTTGCATGCTGAGTGTGAAAATACCCAGTCTCAGTCTACTTCTTTCTGAAGATGCACAATTTTATGCTGACAGTACTTCTCTTAAATTCTCTTAGACTGCCTATTTCTAATCTTAGGAAATATAGCCTTTGTGTTTTCACTGGAAGTATCACTAGGAGGAGAACAAATGCCTAGTCCCTACCAAGTGATCATATGAAAACAACTGAAGAGCTACTCTATCAGAAATATCTATGTTTCATTTACAAGAATGGCCAAAACTAAGTGATGAAAAAATGTGAGCCTTATAATAGATATATGTTGAAGCCAGCCCAGAGGAAGCCATGAAGTTAATAAGAAGACAGAAGCACCTTCCCTACAACAACACACTGAGAAGGCTGGGGCTGTTCAGCCTGGAGAAGAGAAGGTTGTGTGGAGACCTCATAGTTTCCAGACCTTCCAGTATCTAAAGGTGCCTACAGGGAACCTGGAGCAGTACTCTTCATCAGGAACTATAGTTGATAGGATGAGGAGTAATGGGTGCACCCTGAACAAGGGGAAATTTAGGTTAGGTGTTAGGAAGGAGTTCTTTACTTTGGGGGTGGTGAGACACTGGAGCAGGTTGCCCCAGGAGGCTGTGGATTACCAACCCTGGGAATGTTCAAAGCCAGGGTAGGTAAGATGTTGAGCAACCTGGTCTAGTGGGAGACGTCCCTGTACATGGCAGGGCGGTAGGGACAAGATGATCCTGAAGGTCCCAGCTGTGCATAGGGACACCTTTCACTAGACCAGGTTACTCAGAGCTCCATCCAGCCTGGCTTTAAACACTTCCATGGATGGGGCATCCACAACTCCTCTGGGCAAGCTGTGCCACTGCCTCACTACCCTCACAACAAAGAATTTCCTCCTAATATCTAATCTAAACCTACTCTCTTTTAATCTGTTCCCCCTTATCCAGTCACTCCACGCTCTGGTAAAAAGCCCCTCTGCATCTTTCTTGTAGGCTCCCTTCAGGTATGGGATGGCTGCAGTGAGGTCACCCCTAAGCTGCCTCTTCTCCAGGCTGAACAATCCCAATTCTCTCAGCCTTTCCTCACAGGAGAGGTGCTCGATCCCTCTCATCATCTTAGTGGCTTCCCCTGGACTCTCTGACAGGTCCATGTCTTTCCTGTTCAGAGGACTCCAGAGCTGGATGCAGGGCTCCAGGTGGGTCTCAGCAGAGTGAAGTAGAGGAGCAGAATCCCCTCCCTCCCCTGCTGCCCACGGGGCTCTGGATGCAGCCCAGGACACATTTGCTTCTCTGGGCTGTGAGTGCTCATGGCTGGGGCATGTCCAGGCTCTCACCCACCAGCACCCCCAGGTCCTTCTGGGCAGGGCTGCTCTGATCTGTTCATCCCCAGCCTGTGCCGATACCAGGGGCTGTCCATACCCAGGAGCAGCACCAGCACTTGGCCTTGTTAAACCTCATCAGATTCCCATGGGCCACTTCTCGAGCTTGTCCAGGTCCCTCTGGCTGGCATCCCATCCTTCAGGAGTGTCATCAGCACCACTCAGCTTGGTGTCATCTGCTAATTTGCTGAGGGGGCTCTCAATTCCTTCGTCTATGTCATTAATGAAGATATTAAATAACACTGGTCCGAGTACAGACCCCTGAGGGACACCACTTGTCACTGATGGCCACTGGGACTCTGAGCCATTGACCATTAAACTCTGGATGTGACCATCCAACCACGTTCTTATCCATCTATCAGTATGGAATTGAATCCATCACTCTCCAGTTCAGAGAGAAGAATGTTGTAGGGGACCACGTCAAAGGCTGTAGAGAAGTCCAGATAAATGACATCTGCAGCCCTTCTCTTGTCCCCTGATAGAGTCATTCCCCCATACGTTGGTCAGGGCCTTGCTCCTTATGTTTTGGTGGTTATTATTACTTTAACATTCAGATCCAATTAAAACACAGGTTTAGTATGTTCAGTTAGAAACTGTCCAGACTGAAGATATGATTATTAGGCAGAATCCATAGCAGGCAACATTGGCCAGCAGCTTGGCGCCCAGTATACCAAAGGTTATGCAGCTTGAAGATGGTGCTAGCAACTACAGTTGGCAAAGTTGTGTTCTCATGTGATGCTATCACGTCTTCAAATTCAAGACAGATATATCTGATTTCTTGGTCAGTAATAATTATTAAATCAAGACCTTTTTTGAGTCAACCATTTTGTAACTGATGAAGTCAACAGCCCCTTATTCTGAAATACGACTCGACAGCAAATCACCAGAGCCCTGTGGCCTGAGGGTGTATAGAGTGTACTGTACAGTCCAAGACAAGGTGCAAACAGTTCTGTGTACTGATTGTGAAATGGCTTTTGCTTTCCAAAAAGTACTCTTCTGTCCCTCAAACCTCTCAAAAAAGGATAGCAGAGAAGGTATTTTGCTTTCCATGCCTGTCTCTGACGTTTGTGCTGTCAACTGTCACCTTCAGTGATGTTCTTCAGCAGCTGAACTGCTTTTACCTCCTCTCCTGTTTAAATTGTGTGACTTAGTATCTGTTTCAATGTGGTTTTTCAGAAACACTTTTTCTTCAAATTTGACATGGAGGTGACAAGTTTGCAAATTTTTGTAGTATCTTGGTTCTTCTAAACAATGTTGTTGAATATATGTCCCTTTGAATTCCCAGATAATCTGAATAGTGGATGCAATAGTGGTGTTTCAGACTTTATGAATCATTTGCAATGAGATTTTTCTGATTTTTTTTATTTTTTTTTTTTTTTTTTTATTATTTTTTTTTTTAATTTCTCTAACCTCAAGTAAATTCAAAACCCTAAAGCTGGATCTGCAGCAAATCATGTGAACCTCATACAGTATGCTGGAGAAGGCCCATGGGCGTATGTACATCACTCAATGAATATTCTTGCAAAAGCTGCTAAATTGTGATCATAAAATGATAGAATCACTTAGGTTGTAAAAGATCTTTAATTATGTGAAAAATGTTGCCGCCCAAAAGTCAGTCAGAGACTACCATCAGCTCCGGTTTGTAGACAGCTGATTGCAAGACTTCCATTTGCATTTGAAACTTCAACTCAGTCTTTTCTGCCTGTGATTTTTATCTTAACTCTAAATAATGACTTACAACAACCTCTGGCAGAATCTTTAGGACCTGAAGTTGTTTGAGTCTGATTGCTTCTTTAGGCGTGTGGCTGCTTTCCATAATTAATTCTTATTTCCTATAAGAGTTTTTGGCTCTATTTTTACAGTAATTTAAAAATTCAGAAATATATTCCAATGTAGATTTGTCTAACACCAGAATACTTGGTAATTGCTAGGAATAAGATAAATATCTGCTTTCAGAAATCCCATTAGATGCCTCAATATATCTTACAGGTCTAGCATCTAAGGGTTCTCACTCCTACTATCTTTAAGGACAACCTGTCAGTCTTCAACCCAAGCCAGAACAGATGTTGTTACTCAGACGTTTGCAGTCCTCCATCAGTAAGGAGATGGAAAGGCATCCTGCAGATACAGTGAGGAACAAGCTGATTCGCATTCATTTGCCAGAGCAGTAGATTTTAATTTTTTTCCACTGCTGATGTTACTGTCATGCTGAGTGGTGGGAATACTTCATAGAAAACTGTACAGGAACTTCTCAAGAGTTGTTTGCTTAGTATGAAGTATCTGTAAGATGAGCTACTTACAGATGAAAGAGTTGGTTTTGAAGAGGCTACATCAAATTTCAAATACACTACAACTGTCCAGAATGTCACAGAATTGCTGAATACGTTGAAAGGAACTTCTGGAGATCTTCTATGATGTTCTTTTCAAAACAGAGCTTTAGAGTAGGTTTTCCAGGGGTCTGGACAACAGTGTTGCATATTTTCAGGGAGGGACATTCTGCCACTTCCCTGGGTAACCTATTTCTGTGTTTAATAGTTGTCATGGCAGAGTGTTGGGCAAACCTGTGATCCCTGAGCTGGTGAAGAGGTCAATTCATTGTCTCAATAACAACTTAGTACACACGTAAACTGAACATAGAACAAATGGCACCAGAGAGTTGGACCAAATTCTTTGTCTTTCTCATCCAAACTGCTGATTTCTTAATCTTGTAGAATGAGGTTACATTTGTTTTGACTCCTGACTCCTGCGATATTTGTATGATGTGAGGGGGTCAAAGAGCGGAGGGCAAAGCAATGTCTGCAATGAAAATCCGTATGTACCTCACACAGCAGGAGCTGCAGCTCTGCCAACCACCTGGGCTCAGCGAAGGTCCCACTGCAGAGCAGAGGCAAGAGCATTGACTTGGAGAGAGATGCAGAGAGAGAATTGTTTCACAGAGCATGAATAGACCGAATGTAAGGCCAAACTGGAATAAGTTACTGAAAGTAAACAAGGCACGTCAGACGTCATTGCTCCTTTATTCCTCTGCTACTTACTATTGCTGCCTGTGAAGATAAAGTCACCAGTAGCCTTGGTTTTTAAACTTGATAAATCATTCTACGGCGCACCAGTTTTTAATATCTACCAGTGGGTGCTTTAAGGAAACTGGATTTCTATTAAGTGAATCTATTAAGGTTTACCCTTACTGAGAACCAGAAATTTGATGGTATTTAAAACTGAGCACCAAAACGGCGAGTCACTCCAAAAAAAAGTAGGCCTTACTGCGAGAGTATTCAACTTTGCAAGCCGAAGAATAGTAAGATAGCTAAACATATCTGGTTTTTCCAGCAACGTAAGTTATCCTGTTACCAATCAATACCTTTATTTATGAGTCTTCTTTCAACTCTGGAAAGCATTTACACTTTTATCCAGGCTTAAGAGCAACACCATCAAAGTCAATAAGCTAAAATCACGAATATGTGTTGAACTGCTACATCCATTTGAGATGTGCTGCTGTGTCTCTGTCTTTAGCTTTACATATTGGGGAGCACAACCACTGTCTGAATAGGAGACTGCAGATGTTCTCTATGTATTATTGTTTCATTCTCTTCAATAACATGACCCACCAGAAGAGCATTGGTATGCACAAAGATCTAAAAAATGGGGAAAGACCTGGCTTATTAAGTCTTCAAAGTTTTTTTTAATGTAATTTTAAACCACCAAAGAATTTAATATTAGGCAGCTGTTGATACATCTCAGTACTGCTATGAAAGTGAAACAGAAATCAGCTTGAAGATGCTTCCAAAATATTGGTTTATGGTTTAAATAAAAACTCACATGTGATTTTAGTATACTGCCCAAAACTGTACTGGAATGTTTTGTTTGACAGCTCTTCAGAAAAAGCTTTCCACAGGGGAACAAGGGAACTGAATGCTCCATCTCCAATAGATTGTAAGCTGAGCAGCTGGAGTGCGTGGGGGCCCTGCGACCCATGTACCAATCAAAGGGTAAGCTGTCCTTGGAAGTCTTTGTTTCAAAGTCGCAACCAAAGGGATGATATCTGTCTGCCTGTTGGTTATGAGAAAATGTCAGATTGCAGCTCTTAATACTGTATGTTCATGATTTGATGAAACCCATAATAATGTCAGATTTGAAGCCATAGAGTAAGAATACTACATCCAATTCTGCAATACTGCTCAAGTGTTCTCATTCAAAATGTTTCCTTCATAAATATCATCTGTTTTGGCCATGTGGGTGTTCTAATTTAAAATATTATTTTTCAATTCATTTTTCCTTTTTAAATTAATTTTTTTTTTCAAAAGCAGATGTTTATTTTCTTAGGGGAGTTCTTTTAAGACTTTAAAAAATTGAAGACCTTAATGCATACAAAATATAAATGATGCATTTCCACACTGGAGTGAAACAAGCAAAAGAGCAAAGTAAACTAAATAGTGAAAATTTACCATCTCTACATACCAGCTAAGTATTATTAATCATAATTATTAATTCAATGTTATTTTAACCATGAATTGTGCCTATGGATGTTCAACAAAAAATTTCATCAAAGATGTTTCATTTTGAAAAGTTCTAAGTTCAGCTGGAAACCCTGAAGTACTCTTTTCTCTCTGAACAATATTAATAGTGTTATTTGCCTTTCAAGTTTCGCTCCAGAAGTATTGAAAGATTTGGGCAGTTTGGTGGAAAAGCATGCCTGGAGGCCCTAGGAGACACACAAACCTGTAAAACCAGCAAAGTCTGTCCTGAAGAACCAGAACCAGACTGTGGTACTGACTTTCAGTGCAGTTCGGGTAGGTTTTGTTTTCATGCCATAGCAAGTAAAGCAGGAACTCAGAAACCACATTTTGGTTCAGTGAATAAGTTACATCAGCCTCATGCTAGCAAAGCCACAGTGCCAAAACCACAGCAGCAAAACTGCTTAAGAAGGGGTATATTCCTCTCATCTTGCATTTTAATTTGCATCTAGTTTAAATTTCTCTGTAACTTCTACTCCATGGTTAGAAGCTGACCATACTGACCATATCCTTTCTTCTAGCTTAACTGCCCCACCTGCTATTGAATCACTAGGTTTCATGAAAAATCACCAGGAAAAAAACTAGGACTGAAGGAGTTTTAACAGAATTTATGTAGAAGCTTAGTGATCTAACTGGTATGTTGGAGACCAGAATGCATCTAGGTCCAAAACAAGATATAAATTTTTGAAGTGATACAACGCATATGAATGTAGTGCTCAAGATTCATCAGAAATCAAAATAAAGCAGGAAAAGTTAATAGTAGTAAAACTAGTTAAAACAAAACCAGAAAGATAGTAAATGAATTTAGAGTTCCAAGATATTTTTTTGTATTATTTTTAACTCAAATACTAAAAAGTGTAAATAAAGCAATTTAAAATTAGAAAGTAGACCTTTAACTACTAGTTCACAGGCATTATGTGGCATTTACAGGTGAGGTTGATGACATCAAAGTGTTGTTTTATTATGCTATAGCTAATTTACCAAAGTCTTTACATCCCATAGGAAAAAAAAAGAGTCTTTGTAAAACTTGTGATATGTAAACTCAGAAAAATTCCTACTTCCCTGTTGCTTTAGAACACAAATCACTATAGTTTTGGATGCTACATATTATTCATATAATATTTAAACAATATAGTCCAAATACCAACAATTTAAATGATTTAGAAAGAATTCTTTGTTGATGTTAAACTGGTATTTTCCTGTGTTCTCTTAATACAAATAAGAAAACCCCAACCAACCTAACAATTGAAGTTTACTACAGAACAGTCTAGGATATAACAACTTTCTTCAGATGACAGCAGTTCTCCTGCCACTTACTTTTCTCAGTCATCCTACTAACTTATATGTCAATACAGTAGTATGGAGGTTTTTTTCATTTGAAAGTGGCAGAGTATAGGATTTTAATCCCTCCTGACAATAGTAGAAATATACCTAGAGGAAGACCTTAATAAAGAGTAGCTGAGGGTGTCATTTAAAGTCCATCTTGACAAAAATGTATTCATGCAATATTTTATTCCTTGATCAGGTCGATGTATAAAGCGAAGACTTGTGTGCAATGTAGATAATGACTGTGGAGACTATTCTGATGAAGATGACTGTGAATCTGAGCCACGATCACCCTGCCGAAACCATGAAATTGATGTGTCTGAAGTTGGTAGGACTGCAGGACACGGGTATGTAGTAAAATGCAGTATTGGGCCTAGTGTAGAGTTTTGGATTTCCTCCAAAGCCAGCTGAAAAAACTTGGGCACAGTCACATTCACAAAAGCGGAATATGAGTCATGGCAGCATTTGTATTCAGAAATGCTACGTAGCCTTTACAAGAACACTTAACTACCATCTTATTTTGTATATTTGTGAGGATAAAATATGCAGACAGTGTAAATCAATCATAACGTTAGTAAACAGAATCATACATAGATGTCATATGAATAAACTTACACATTATTTAAATGTAAAGTTTATAGATATATAAATTTGTTTCTAATGATATTTCACAACAAATCAGTAATTCTGAATCACTTTGCTAAAATGCATGTCTGAAAGAGAGAAAATATCTCTTGACTATTTATACAGTGGGATGCCTTACTGCCTTACTGCAACAACACTTTGTGTGCAGCTTTCTTCCAGTATTGAATTCTCCACTTCCCGGATCTTCATTGTTTACATGAGCTTTCATCATTAATCTAAGTTGAAAATGAATCTTTCTGTTCTCAAACCGTGCTGAATTTCTTTCATCTCTAACAAAAAGAAAACGTGACATATTGTTTACCTATAAATAGAGTTAGAAGGCAGCAATCCAAACTGAACAGAAGATAAAAGTATACTGCAGCACCACCATGCGTTTAATGAAAAGTACACATCCTTTTCATTTCATTTCTTACTGTGCAAGAGCAAAAATGCTGCTTTTTTTAGCATGGGGAAGTAAGCCAATTAGATAGGCAATTTTAGAAGTTTCTATTACAATCTATTACTAAAATCTTCCATGATAAAATGTAGTCTAGAGATGCAGTAGTGATGCTGGTTATTTTGATGATTTGTTTACCAATTTCTACACTCAGATAGGTGTATATATATATTTGTCAGATGTAAATACTGGAAATTATGAAAGATTGAAATGCATGAAACAGGCACAAAAGGGAAAAAAAATTATACAGAATCCTCCAAGGAGCATTTATTTTTGTAAGTATTTCTTGTACATCAGTATATAGATGTATAGAGATATACAGATGATGTGCCTGCTTCCCTGGTTTTGTAAGGGTTTAGATTTCCTCTCTTATGCTTTAGGAAATGCTGCTATTCCACTAGGTCACACCCTGCAAGATGAGACAATGCTAGGAGAAGCTGTATATTCATTCTAAAGTTTTGATGGATGTTGTACACACTTGACAACCTAACAAATAAAAGTTATTTTAAAAATATATATATATAGCTCTTGAGATGTACATTTTAAATCTAAAAGGAATGCTTTCTCACAGATGTACTGGTCAAGAACAAATGTTCTTTCTCACAAATATATTGGTCAAGCAAAAATGTTTTTTACCTCCTTTTATTCCTAAGGTTCTCACCATGTTTGATGTTTAATGTTTTATTTGTTTGTTTCTCATACGTGATCCTTCAAGAGCTTTACAGAAGATGTATCCTTATCTCCAATACACAGACGAGAAGACCACAAGAAATGAGGCAAGCTGCTTGAATGGAGCAAGATTCAGTTTCACAGCTCATCTCTTACAGTAGTCTCCATCTCTTACAGAATATGACTTTTCCACTCTTATTGCCATTGTCTACAGGTCATGTGTGCTGACATCTCCTTTTTTGAAGTATAATTTCTCTTGTATTTTTCTTGTAGAATCAATGTTTTAGGGATGCAGCCAATGGCCAGCCCATTTGACAATGACTTTTTCAATGGTCTTTGTGAACGGGTGCGTGATGGGAACACACGGACATACTACCGCAAGCCGTGGAACGTGGCTGTTCTCACTTATGATGTAAGGTCAAGTCCTTTGCAAACTAGGATGTGTTTAATTGAATGTCAGGTCCTGGCGTACTCTTGGAAGACTCAGGATATTTCTTGAGTCTGGCAGCAGCATTTTAGGCTCAAGCTTTAAGTGCTAAAAGTGTGCTGAAGTCCAGAGGAAAACATCTTGTTATCATTTACCTTAGCAGTTAAGCTCAGTTATGCCAGATAAATTCCCACATCTTCATTGCTGCACCTTTGCACAGTAAATGAAACTATCTTTCCGGAAGGTTTAAAATGCGAGCAGAGGAAATGAACAGAAGATGTACAGAAAGGAGTATAATACCCAACTCTTACTATGTAAAAGAGCAAATAAGCTACACTTTCAAGGACATGTAAAAGCCACTGATAAAAACGCAGACATAATATTACAATATTCTGGTCCTACTTGTTTTTTCTAATCAGTGACGATTTTCTCTCTCCCACTGGGAAAAAAAAAAATTGTTAGACTTCTAAGTTTCAGACTATGACTTTCAGTGAGGTTTGAACACTAAAAATATTTATTGTTGAAAAAAAGTCAGATACTTTTCAGAAATCAAAGCATAATTTTGCCTCCTAAATTACAGTAAGTAGGAGCTTGATAAAACAAATACAGTTTAAAGCAGGTCCTTCCCAAGTTGAATAAGTCCAACCCAGAGATCTCTGGTTATATTTGATTTTGATGTATAACAATTTTCAGTTGCTAAAATGTAATGTTCTGCTCAAGTATGCTAAAATAAATAACACTGAAACAGGTATTCTGAATTAGTTATTGCTTTCTGTAAGAAAAGAAGGCAGAATCACAATTCTGACTTATTTCAGAAGCCAGGAGCTTTTAGCAAATCTTAACTGTGTTTTAGGGGAGACTATTATTCTTCACATAGAGTCATAGAATCTCCTGAGTTGGAAGGGACCCACAAGGATCATCGAATCCAACTCTGGGCCCTGCACAGGACACCCCAAGAGTCACACCTGAGAGCAATGTCCAAGCGCTTCTTTGAGCTCTGCCAGGCTGGTGCTGTGACCACTGCCCTGGGGAGCCTGTTCCAGTGCCCAGTCACCCTCTGGGTGAAAAACCTTTTTTGATATCCAACCTAAACCTCTCCTCACACAATTTCAGGCCCTTCTCTCAGGTCCGGTCACTGGTCACCAGGGAGAAGAGATCAGTGCCTGTCTTCCACTTCCCCTAACAAGGAAGTTGTAGACTGTGTAGAGGGACTGTTGACACCATAAATTACTTTGACAGTGTTACATGCTGAGATTTAATACTCATTAATTATTGCCATTGCAGTTTTCTGTTCACTTTTGAACCACTGAACTGATCCAGATGAGGTAGTTTGTGGAGGAAGTGCTATTTCCTTTTGTTTTGGTTTAAAAGGAAAAAGAGTTGTAAGAGAATGCATAGATACGCTCTGTAAAAGGTACAGCTTTAAAATGCTACATAGATTTTTCTACTACTACCTGTTTTTTCTCATATAATCTTTTCTTATCTTTCCTCAGACAAAAGCAGACAAAACCTTCTCATCTGTGTACTACCATGACCGTGTGAAAATGTTACGAGAGGTTTACATACAAAAACATAAACATTTTAGTGCTGACTTCTCTCTGAAATACACACCTACTGATGGAAATAAAAACTTTTCAGAAGGAAATTTCAAATATGACTACAGAAAGAATTATACATTTAGTTCCATCCTACAAAGCTACACAGAAAGGGTGAGAATAATTCTTTTAAAGGTCTTAATGTAACTATTTTACAAATGGAATGGTTTATGCAGTGTTAGAATAAGGCAATAATAATCTAAGCATTCTAGTCAGCTGCTACTTTTTTGTGATTTATTTTAGAAAAATGAAATACAATGACATTACGGTTAAGATTAGGTGACAATAGGGTTAAGATTTCAGACATGGCCAAAGGGCAACTCAAAGTATCTTCTTTTTCCCACTGTTTATCTTTGACTAGCAAGCACCCTCATCTTCATCAGGGGCTTGATGTTAGAAAGGATCAAGACCTCTAGTCTCATCCTTATTAAAGAGCAGATCTGATCTAGTGCAATGTGAGCAAATTAGATCAAGTATTGTGATGAAAAATTGCCGCTGAGTACACCTACACTACATAAACACAAAATAAATTTTAAGAATAATGACTGAAAGATCAGATCTCAGACATTTGGGTGCATCTGTACAAATAAAATAGCCAGGGCTAAAAGGCATGGGCACTAGCACTGATATACGATAATTCACAGTTTTACTAGCATGCTGCCATGACTTTAGTCAGTGCAAGCTCTCATGCTGTCATAAGCAATGCCCATCCTGCACTTCCCCACAGCATGTTTGAAGGGAATGTTCTTGTAGACAGTCTGGAGAAAAGCAAGACCATTTTGGGATTGCACACAAGCCATATCACTACCTGCCCTTTGAAACACTGGAAAGACCCTACCCCATTTTATTTGATGGTAAAGAAGTAGCCTTAGCATTTAGTGAGGTCAAAACAAGATAGACCACAAAAAGTGATGCTAGACATGTTGTGGTTGAATCCCAGCCAGCAGACAAGCCCCAGGCAGATGCTCATTCACTCCCCCTGGAGTATCGGGGGAGTGGGAAGGGTAAAAACAAGAGAACTCATGGGCTGAGATACAGACAGTTTAACAGGGAAAGCAAAACTCATGCAAACAAGCAAAGAAAAACAGGTGTTCGGGTGTTCTTTCAGGTGTTCGGGTCAGGCAGGTGTTCAGCCATCTCCAGGAGAGCAGGGTTCTATCACATGTAATGGTGACTTGGGAAAACAAATGCCATCACTCCAAACATCCCCCCCTTCCTCCATCTTCAACCCACTTTATACACAGAGCCTAATGTCACATGGTATGGAAAATCTTTTGGATCAATTTGAGTCACCTATCCCAGCTGTGTCTCCCTCAGCCTCCCAAGCACCTCCAACTTCTTTGCCAGCACAGCAGTACAAATAGCAGAAAAAGTCTTGCCTCTGTGTAAGCAATGCTCGGCAGCAACAAAAACATCTCTGTATTATCAACCCTATGTTCAGCACAAAACCCAAACACAGTGCCATGCTAGCCACTGTGAAGAAAATTAACTTTACCTCAGCCAAAACAAGCACAACATGACATTATGGCCTAATTCAGTAGCTGTGTGCTAGTGGAATTAACTGATCAGGTCATATACCCTTTTCCACCCTACATGCCAACGTCTGTGATTACAATATGCCATCATACACAAAGCCTATCAACCCCACAGAGCTAAAATACAGCATGTGCAAGGAATACAAGGTTCGCCTCAACTATCAAAATTTTCAGGTTTGTCAGTCTTGTTGTCTAGGACCCATTCAGAGTTCTGGAGGTCAAATAGATATAAGGGAAAGCTAAGCTAAGTTTTATCACTGATGAATTAAAATAATGCTGAAGATGAAGGTCTGCACTATAAAGATAAGGTGAATCCAGCATTGCCTTTGTACTGGTATGAGTTTTCTTGGGAAGGAAAAAAACCATTTAAACCTGAAACCAAAAATCTCCACAGAAGCAAAAGATCAAACTCTATGGCTCAGGGGGTTTTACTGTCAGCTTATAGTCTAGTGGCTTGTGATAGGAGTTTTGGACTCAAATTCTTGCTCAGACATCAGTTGAGAAAATGAGTCACAATCTGTCAAAAGCAGAGTTCTGTCACCTCAAACTCATGTGGCTGCAGGGTTGTGGAGTGGCAGTACCTGCATGAGAACCTTCCAGGGCTCACCTGAAAGTTAAAGTCAGAAGCCTGGAGGTGCCTGGAGAGAAAGAATCTCTGTATGCTGGTTGGCAGGAATATGGCACCTACAAATATCTTCTCACAGTGATTTAGAAGCCTGAGGATTTCTGCCAGTCTTAAGCAGCATCTGAGTCAGCAGTTTAAGATCCTTTAAATGGTGCTGGATAATGCGATGGTTAGGTGCTAGATCCCTTTTACACACCTCCTACTGGGCACTACTATTAAGGGAGTCACATAAATACTGCAAATAATAATGGGGTTTGGAAGGTATGTGTTCCATTAGAGTCTTAACTGCAACTATTTCAAAATATTCTATTTCACAAGTTATGGGTAGTAGCTAGGTCCTAGTTTAGAATATGATATAAAACCACCTGGAGCATAATTTACAAAAATATCAGTTGCTATAGAAACCTAGGTATACCTAGCCTTGTATGTGTGGGTGAAATGCATGAAATGAAATTTTTTCCTCATTGATTTTCATTTTATGATGTTGTTTTGGGCTTTTTTTGTTTTTAGTTGGAGCTATGCCCTTCTTTCTGGCAGTCAGGAAGGTTTTGTTTTTAATTGGAGCCGTGCCCTTCCTTCTGACAGTCTGAGAATAACAGGGAAGTGATCCAAAAAAAGAGAGAACTTAGTTCTGCTCTGACTATAAACAAAGAGGAAACTCCATCTGACCTGAGTGGGCAGCTTCTGTTATTTAGCAAGCCATGTGGGACTACAAAATCAGAAAGCCACTTTTCGGTAGGCATTGTTCTTCAAGAGACCTGTTGTCAAATAGATCACAAAGGCCTTGCTGAAATGAGTAAGGGATAAGTTCGGCAAAATTGGAAGAAATAAAACAACTCTCTTGCTGCTTCCTCAGTTTAAATCAGGGACCTTTTTAATTTTTATCAAACAAGCTGGTCCCTCTTCCACAATGCTAGATTGAATGCCGTGTTGAAAAGTGCTGCTGCTTCTTTACAAGTAAAATAGAACAGATTTTCCTGCCACGTTGCATACCAGAATGACACTCTCTTCTTTTTTCTTCTCCCTTCATTCAGAACCAAACCTTCCTGCATGTAAAAGGACAGATTCAGCTGGGAAGATTCCAAATTCGGAGTCGTGATGTCCGTCTCACAGATAGTTTCCTTGATGATTTAAAATTTCTGCCTACTGAATATGACAAAGGGGAGTATTTCAAATTCCTAGAAGATTATGGAACTCACTATGCGGTCTCTGGAACTGTAGGAGGAAAATATGAACTTGTTTATGTGCTGGATAATTATGCTATGTCTCGACTAGGTATGCTTTCTGTTGGACTTGCTATGCTGATTCCCAGACTTTCAAAGAGATGTGTGATGGTAGATCTGTGTATGCAGAAAAATACTGAGAACAGCACAGTTCAGTGCACGCTGCTTGTGGCACACCAGTGACATTATAGAATTACATGAGTTAACACAGAGAAGAGTCAACCTTTATAATTTACAGAATTATTCGAAATCTTTGTTTTAAGTCTGTGACTGAGAGGGGCAAAAAAACCTTAAACAAGCCTCATGAATACATTAGCAATAATTGCACGATTCGCAAGAGATCTCCAAAGACTAGAGAACCCACTTAAACCTTAAATCCTATTTGCCAGTTGGTACCTTTTTGTGGTACAATCACTCTAAGAGTATGGTAGTGACAAAAACCAAGGAATAAATTGAAGTGCTCTCTAGAAACCATATGGAGCACTTGGGGGTGTTGAAATTGATCTTGTAGTTTTCAACGTTCACACTGGAATATTCCATGCCCTGATTAAGATAGGAGAGTAAAAATTTAATCTTCCCTCGGGTGCAGTTAAGATATGTGTGGGTTTGTGCCGGATTAAAGTGATCACACTAGAATAAAGTAAGAAAAAGCAATTCTCATGTTGATTTTGGAGATCAGAAAATACGTACCTGCTGTATGCAGCACCAATAACAATATTACTATCAAATATTCAGGCTATTCAAAGGGACGTGGGGCAAATATGCCAGTTACATTTCCCACTGTTAGTCTGTTCAGCACCTTGAGATTGTGGTTCTGGGGTTTTTTTAAGTCCCAATTTTTAGCAAAATTCTCTCTTAACAAAAAAGTGAAGTTGCAGATAATATGTTTGAATTCAATAAGGAGAAAGGAAGTGTTAGAAACAGTAGTGGGTAGAGGAGGATTAGAATTTATGGAAAAATGTACTTTTAAGAGATCAGTGGCCCTGATTAACTTTATGGGGAAAAGGAGTGGAGAAATATAATTGAGGTTAGGAGAGACACTGGGAGAATTCAGTAACTTAGCGCAAAGAGTAAATATTAAGCGGTTGCAAAAGACAAAATTTCAATATAATAAAAGGAAAAAGTGATTCCTAAAAGGACACCTGCTTTTCACTAGATAAAGGAAAACAGTAATCCATTTTTTGTATTTTTCTAATCACCATAGATCTCACCTGCATCTGTTCAGGAACTTCAATTACAATCATCCTCATATTCATTACATAATCAAGGAAAAAATAAAAGATAAATGGGAAGAAAAATGCCACAAGCATTTCCAACAGCCCTGAAATGTATTCTATAAGAATGATGTCTCTTTATTTATGCTCATTCAGTCTATCTAATTACCTATTTGTACTTCCAGGAATCACTGTAGAAGATGTGAAAAAATGCCTTGGCTATCACTTAGATGCCAGTATTCTACATGAAAACATACAAGCCAATTTAAATGTTGATGGTGGTAAATGTAAAACTATTCATGTGAGGGACAAATGTAAGTATATCCTTGATTTACGTTCTGTCTTTTGCTTACAGAAAGATAATACTAGTTGCTTCCCCTGAATAATCAATATAGTTATTGGTGTTAGTGAAAAGACAAATCCAGTAGACCAGTATAGGTGAGATTCACATTATTCCATGCTCCCAAGTCAAGACATGGAATGGGTTCCCAGCATGCACACACATAAACACACTTATGTGATGCATACACACATATATACATATATGCATCACTGGCCACACGAATAAATACAGGCAAAATACAGATAGCACTCAGGTAAACACAAATGGCACCAGTGGCTTCATCCTTTTCTCCTCTTTCTCCAGTCGGGGAGAAAGTCTTTAAGTGGGCAAGATCACAGAATTACAGGATAGTTGGGGGTTGGGAGGGTCCTCTGGAGACCACCTTGTCCAACTCTTCTGCTCAAGCAGGTTCATCTAGAGCAGATCTTCTCCCCAGGCAGCACAGGCCTCAGGTATTTCAGTCCCTCCACAATATACATATATAATCAGCACAGATAACTCTAGCAGCTGCCCTTAAATATCCAATTGAACCAGCAATTGCATCGTTAGCCTCTCCTGTTAGTGACAGATATACAACACCAGGCCCACACCTCCACTCCCACTGCTGGTGCAGACTCCCTGATGCAGACACGCACACACGCACACACATGCACACTTTCCAGTGACTGCCTTAAGTGCTCAGTCTACTCAGCAACTGGCCCTTAGATCCTCTTACCTCTCTTAGACAGAAATATACTCATATGCAAACAGGCTTCAGCCAACCCCAGGACCTTGAGGTCTCTCCAGTATTTGGCCTAGAAACCCTGGTTACTACAGTAGCCAGCTCTTCCACTTGTCTTGCTCTGGAGACATAAAATCGTAGAATGGCTTGGGTTGGAAGCGACTTTAGAGATCATCTACTTTCAACACCCCATTTTGGAAAGGGATTCAGTGCAGTAAATCAGGCTGTCCAGAGCCCCATCCAACCTGGCCTTGAACACTTACAGGGATGAGGCATCCACAGGCTCTCTGGATAATTTGTTCCATTGTTTCACTGCCCTCTGAGCAAAGAATTTCCTCCTATCCTCTAATCTAAATCTCTCCTCTTTTAGTTTAAAACCATTCCTCCTTGTTCTGTCACTATCTAACCGAGTAAAAACATTGCCCTCCTCTGTTCTTATAAGCCCCCTTCAAGTACTGGAAGACGGCAATGAGGTATCCCAGAACCTTCTCTTTTCCAGGCCGAACAACCCCATCTCTCTCAGCCTGTGCCTCATAGGAAAGGTGCTCCAGCACTCTGTTAATTTCTGTGGCCTCTTCTGGACTTGCTCCACAGGGTCCACATCTTCCTTGTGCTGAAGACCCCTGAGCTGAACGCAGGTGGGATCTTATGAAAGCAGAGTGGAGGGGCAAAATCTCTTCCCTTGCCCTGCTGCCCACAGGGCTCTGGAGGCAGCCCAGGACATGTTTCACTCTCTGTGTTGTGCGTGCTCATGGCTGGGTCATGTCCAGCATCTCACCCACCAGCATCCCCAAGTCCTTCTGGGCAGGGATGTTTTCCACGAGTTCTCTCACTCTTCTCTCAGGCCTGCTATTTCCTGACCCACGTGCAGCACCTTGCACTTGGACTTGCTGAACTTCATGAGGTTTTTGTGGGCCCACTTCTCAAGTTTGTCTGGCTGTCTCAGGATGGAATCCAATCCTTCTGTTGTGTTAATGGCTCAGTTTTGTGTCATCTGGAAACTTTCTGATGATGCACCTGACCCCACTCTCTGTCACTGATGAAGATACTGAAGAGCATTGCTCCCCAAACAGAGCCCTGAGGGACACCACCTGTCACTGGCCTCCACCTGGACATAGAGCCATTGACCACAACCCTCAAGTTGTGACCATCCAGCCAGTTCCTTGCCCACCAATAAGACCACCCTTCAAATCCATATATCTCCAACTGGGAGACAAGGAAGTTATGTGGGACTGTATCAAAGGCCTTACAGAAGGCCAGGTAGGTGACATCTGTTGGTCGTCCCTTGCTGACTGTTGCTGTCAATGCATCATGGAAAGCCACCGGATCTAGGCCGCAGTAGCAGCTGCTCCGGTACTTGGCTCCCAAGCCACTAATCCTATATTCACCTTCTAGTCTGGCTTGACACCTGCTAGTGACCACACACTAGCATATGTAGTGTCACTTGCTCCAGTTATTAGCACCACAAACACCAGGTCCCTATCACCCCCTGTCCAGCTCTAGATGCTGGCACACAGAGCTCCATACACATGCATGCACACAGAATAGAATCCCTTTGCCTAGGAAACAGAATGGAATTTAATGGTAAGCCAAGACAGTCTGCAAACATGAAGGACAGTACATAACAGACAAGCTCATAGATCAGTCTTTTTCCATATGCAATCAGTCCCCTTTTTTTGCCTTTATCCCTTTATTTTCTCAAATTTTTTCCTCCCAAAGTCACCTTGAACCCCCCTAACCTTTTCAATGGCACTCCTCTAAATATATGTTAGTGTTTGGGTTCGTGCAATGCCATTCTTTGCATCCAGAGAGCCCTTTCATTAACTCATCTTTCTGTTGGTTCATCCTCAGCTCCATCCTGCAGGGCTAATGGGTCTGCTGGAATAGGCTTGGGAGGAGTCAAAACAGGGGCTGCCTTTCTCTGATTACCTTATTTGTGTTTCCCTGCCTGTCATGGTTCCCCTCTGCTCCTTTATGTGTCTGGAGATGGGCTTTGTTTCACGTGGCATAAAAATTGCAGAAAGGAAGGTTATTTACTACTAAGCGCAGAAGAGGCAATTATTTTGAGTGCTCTGCTCTTGTATTTTAATTTTGAAGCAAAAGCTCCTGCTATTCTAATTCATGCCCTATTTTGGTTTAGCTCAGAGGATACAGTACAATTACTCACTATCTTTTGCTTGTTATCAAAGGACTATGATCTCCATAATGTGTCTCAGTTTGTCCTAGCCCTTCTCTTCCTTTCAGATCTAGGGTTTTCTAATCTAATTGCAAAATAAAATATTTCTTCCCACATAAGAGGCATGAGCAAAGAGATATTGAATTCTGCTGCAGCCAAGAGTTCTCTCTATAATCATTTTACAAAGAGGGACTGGCTGCACGAGAGGGACAGCTGTTCTTCCAGATGCATGGACATTAAACATCCTTCTCCTTTGTCCTCTCTCCCTTTTTTCTGCAGCAGAAATGAATGATAACGCTGTCATTGATGATGTCCTTTCTTTAGTTGATGGAGGGAAGATTGATTTTTCAGTTAAAATCAAAGAAATGTTACTACGAGGATCCAAAGTGGTTGATGTAGAGGATTATATAGAGTGGGCTAAATCTTTGGTTGATGCTCCAGCAGTGATACAGCAACGGGTAAGTATAGCTTCTTCAAAGCTGTGGCTTCTTACAGTTTGAAGGCTTTTGTTCTAAGACGTAGGTGAGACTCCAAGTTTAGCATGAACTTTCACGCATTTTCTTCATCTTAACTGTTTCTTTAGATGTTTACTCTAGTGATGGCTGTATCAAAAGGATTCAAAACTTTGGAAAAGTGTGTTATGCATGGGCTTTTTTTCTTCTACAGCCTTCTCCAATACATACACTTGTTCCAGTTAAGATGAGAGATGCATATTTAAAGAAACGAAATTTGGAAAGAGCAATTGAAGACTACATCACCGAATACAGTGTGTGCAAATGTGAACCCTGCAAAAATGGAGGCACACTTGTGCTGGTAGATGGAGTCTGTACATGCATGTGCTCAAGTTATTTTAAGGGAATCGCTTGTCAAATTCCCAAATCTACATTAGTGAAAGGTTAGTAAATACTCCAAATAAACTAAAATGAGCATATTTGTTGTTAACAATATGCTGACAAAATGAGCCTTCACAAGAACAGAAGCATTTCATAGCACTTCCTTATACCTACTGCTGTCAAATCTTAAGGTCAAGGTGTGGAAATTAATGTAAGTTACTGAGTTCTTTCCATAAACAGGTTACTCTAATTTGGAGTTCATTGTCCCACATACACTACTGTGTCTTGGAATGACACAAAGTTCATTTAAGTACACAGGAGTATTATTGAAGCGTGATGCAGTACTGTAAACTGATTTCAGGCAAAAGCAATCTCACCATGTCTTAAACTACTTTGTCTTCAGTTTTCTGCAAAAGCTTGGTGTTTGCTAGCACATGATCATGTTTCACAATTACTGTGCTAGTTTAATATTAGGTTGGTCCACAAGGGTAAAAGAGAAAAGAATGCAGTTCCACAACTGACAATGTAAAAATATACTGTGCAGTACGTTCATTCTCTGCGGCCAGGTTTTTAACACACAGGTGCCCAAAATGGGCCTTAGAGCATGTTTCCTAGTATGACAAAAATGTTGAAAGCCCAGGGCTCTTAAGCAGTGCCACTGACAAGCACATTTTCAAAAGCCAAATCTTTATGATGGTTTGTGTGCTGGAGGCTGAAATGATCTGCAGGGTCACCATAACTGAGTTGAATCATGGTCTATCTTGAAAGAGGTAGATGAACTAATCCCATATGATGTCTTAATACCAGTTGTGACTGATGGAGGCTGGAGCTGTTGGAGTGCCTGGTCCACCTGCATCAACGGAGAGAGTACTCGAACTCGCCAGTGTAATAATCCTGCACCAGGACCTGATGGCAGACCATGTCAAGGAGAAAGCATTGAAAAACAGCCCTGTGAAGAAGGAAAATAGTTATGGTCTTCAAAACAAGGTAAGCAGCCTCTTTAAATGTGTTACTGCAATTTAGAGTAAGTGCTCAGCTAATATTTGGGGCATTTCAGAGATGCAGTTGATGCAGGGATGGGTAAATTCACTTTTGTATTTCACTTAAATCTGTTATTTGATACAGCTGATCAACCACCTTGTATCAAATTTATGAATGGTTAGATTTGTATTTGAGTGTTTTGACAGTAATGTTATAATACAGAACTTAAGATTAGAATAGAATTCTGGATAAGAATAGACTAAAAATACAGTTCTCAAAAAAACTAGGTTTCTTCTCCAGTCAGACTGCCCATCAAAAAGCTCATGCCTTAAGGAGAGGGAAGAGACATGTTTTCCAGAAAAAAAATATTAAGACAGTTTGGGAGACTGAAGTCTCTTACTTTGTAAATAGAATGCTTAAATCCGACAAAGCTAGTGTTACAGCAGATTTGAAACTTTCACCTTGAAGAAATATATTTTAAGAAATGTCTAAGTACATATTTTTTCACAGGCTTTTGGTTGGTTTTTTGGTTGCTAGGGTTTATTAAATAATAATAATAATAATAATAATAATAATAATAATAATAATAATAATAGTAACAGCTATTATTATTGTTGTTGTTGTTGTTATTGTATTATTATTTTATTAGATACTGAAAAGAAAAACAAAAAAAACCTACAGGAAACAAACAAAACAAAACAGGATTTTGAGGATGTATGCTCTGGTCTCTAAAACGGCAAGGCAGACACAAATTTCTGCAGCTGCTAAAAACAGTAATAGTTTTTTCATACCCAGAAAAAAGTGTTTAGCTTTTATGCTTAAGATGTTGCCATAAGATTCTTATCTTCTGAGAGGCCACAGGAGGAAAAGAGATGGAAAGATAGGGAAAAATGTTGAATGTTTCCCCACTGAAACTACTTGATGGTAAGGCTTGCAAGATGTCCTCTACCTGCACCAAAAATATCTATCAGAAGATTTCTACTGCCCTCTCTCAGCTTCAGTAGAGCTCAGATACATCTAGTATTTCACCTGTGAAGCACCCTGAAGAAAGCATGGCCAGCAATACTTAACAGCCCCACATAGAGGAATTACAAACACCTTCCTACAGCACCACATCTTCAGGCTGTCAGAGCTACTTATTCCATAAGTTATTCCACAAGTGGAAAACATAGCACTGAGAGAAGAATATGCTACAGATCTGGAAAATCAAGAGTAATATCATGAGGAGAGGTATAAGTAGTGTAAATTAAATAAACCAGCAAGTGGCAGATTTTAAACAAACTGAAGACTGGTCCTTCACACAATGGGCATGCCAGAAGTAAATATGCATTTTAAAACCTCAACATAAAGAAATGGAAGGTATTAAAAGTAGATAATCATGTTCCCTGAGGAAGTCTCTGAAGAACCAATTTTTGCAGGATTGGAAACTATTCTGGGAAAGTATTTCTATGTGTTTCCCTACTCCTGGACATTCACTAGGTCAGTGCTATTGCCCTCTTGTTAAATTCAGAGTATGAAGTTAGTCTTTGCTTGATTCAATTAAGCTGGTGTTATCAAAATAAAAACAAATCTCATAAGCAGCCTGATTTTATTCCTGCACTGAACATGTCCCTGTTCAGCCATGAGACGAACACCACAATGATTATTCATGACACACACGTATTCACCAATGTTTCCGCTGGTATGGCAAAGAAAAAAATGTTAACCTAACTTTAGCTTCTGATATTTATGTGGCTTCAGATATGTGGAGTATTCCCTCTTGAAGGAGAAGTCTGATATTTAAGTCTTCTGAAAATCACACTATAAGTTTTGATCCATCCTTCACAGAATCACACAGACTCTCAGAATGGGTCAGGTTGGAAGGGACCACACTGGCTCATCTGGTCCAATCTCCCTGCTCAAGTAGGGTCATCCTAGAGCACACAGCACAGGATTGTGTCCAGATGGTGTTTCGTTAGACTTCTTTTACATTACAGTCATATTTGGGACACAATAAAATCATTATCTTAGTGAGCTGTGAGAGTAAAATTTCTTTTACATTTTGACCAAATATACATGTTTTAGCTATTATCTCTTATCATTTCTTCACTTTTTTTCCTCTTTTTTTAGAAAACATTAATGGATTTCAAACCAGTTCCACGAATCACAGTTTCTGCTGGCCAGCTAGCTACCCAAGAACAGTGGAGTGGCATAATTTAAAAGTACCTGCAGCTTAAATGATCTGTAATCAAAACAAAGTAATAAACAATAAACATAGTAACAGAGATGTGCTGATACTGTAGCTGTGGTCAACCTTTTATTTGTCTGTGGCTGTCGTTAGAACATAAATACTCCATCTTAGTCAGTGGGATATTGGTGTCTCTTTATCAATGTTTTTTCATAATTATTTCTGGTATGTTTTCAAATTGATTTTCAAGTATTCTAATCCAGCACAAGTGTAAGAATATTGTATATAGTATCAGTTGATTGATGGTATATTGTTAGAAAAGAACTCTGAAGAGTCATTATCTTCAGCAAAATGCCTTTGCAGACTTATTTCAGCCCCACATTTCACATCTAACTCATGCCATGAATCACCAGGATGTTTATGAAGACATGCAGTTTTACTAGAGTTATTACTCTTGCTCCTCCCAATATTTGAAGAATAGTCCAACGTTGTGTCTTGACAGTGTCAATGAGTTAAAGATTTTATGTGAAATCAGAGGCATGTTACAAAGTGACAGAAGAATTGTCATATTACCCTCCACATTTTCAGCAGAACTTCCAAAACAAGGAAACAAGGCTGATGAAACTGTGCTGTCACTTAACCTACCTGTCCATCTCCCTCAGTGACTTCTGAACCCAGCAGTCAATTACTGGAAATTTTGTTTAGGGAGAGGAGGAAGAAGAGTTCTCAAAGAGGTGTCATTTAAAAAGGCAGCTAATGAGAAAAAGAGAAATTAGTGTCCCCTTTGAGGGAAAGGTAATCATGTTAACTTAGCTATACTACCAGACATCAGAAGATCCCCTTGGAAGCAAGACATAAGGAAACAGTTAATAACAAAGATATATGAGGGCTGGAAGGAGGTATTCTGGAAATATAGATATAGTAAATGCCATCAGATCAGTGAGACTGGTCCCTAGCATATTGGCAGTCCAGATCTGGAAGGGTCCTCTGGAACATTCTTTATCTTCCTCCTGCCCACCATGACTGACTCTAAAGACTTTGAGTACCCAAGATTAAACATCACAAAAGAAAGCAGGACAGAGAAGAGTGAATCACAAAATCTACTGTGCTACAAAAACCAGACCAAAAACGGTCCTGCCACCATGAACAGTCCCTTCAGACCACAAGACTGGCAACAGGTTTCCACTAACAGGCTTCCAATAATTAATGTTCCTAAGTGCAAACACAGGATATTCCCAATGGACGGAACACACATGCACCCAGAATTCCTGGGACATTTCAGAAAGCCTCAAACCTGACAGGCTTTTTACTGCACTGTGCACCTGCAATAAAGCACCTCTTGGTGAAGATCTGGTGTTACTGTCTCACAGTGGGAGCAGCAGAACTCTCCACCAATAGTAGAGCTATCAGATATTAGGAAACCTTTAACAGACAGAGCAAATCCTAAAGAGCTGGACATGAAAACATTCCTGCTTAAAAAAATGTACAAAGAGGATAGGCCTAGGGGTAGAATAGGCCTACCATAATCTGAGATTTAATACTCAGTGTGAGCAGACATGGTGACCAAACACCTCTCTGATAAGCAGATTTTTTTCCTAAGAGCAGAATTCTCCCTGTCCTGTCATTAAATGTTGGTAATAAATTGCTCATGTAACATATGCAAGCCTTACTGATCTCCTTCCTCCTCTATGCTCTTTGGAAGATCATTTCTGAATGTGAACGAATATAAATTAATAAAAATTATAATATAATTCCGACTTTAAAATGTAATCACAACTTATTTGTACACATTTGATTTCAATCCCATATTTTTTGGTATAAATAATCCTTCCCTGATACTTACAAACCTTATCATAACCTTTCATCTCCACTTTCTTAAGCTACCCAAGGTAAGCTCTTTCAATGTCCTTTCAGAAGCCAGGAAGTCCTACTCATACTAGAAGTTTTCACTTGGTCACTCAGCATAGTTGACCAGAGCTGCACACAAGAGTCTACATAAGACCTCATCAGTCCTCTGCACAAATTCTTTTCCTTCCTCTCCCAAAAATCATTTGCTTAATGTGCATTTAAATTACATGTGCTTTTCACATATGCATGTCATGTTAGTGACTCATTGTCTCCCTGGCACAAAGCAAAAAATCTTCCTTCTAGCCTTAAGTATATGACTTTATTATTTGACATTTTATCAAATTTTGGTTGAGTTCTATCACTCCAATACACAAACTCTTCTCATCCTTCCTGTATAACAACTTGATTCTCCCCAGGAACCATTCCGTTTAGAACACCTTCAGATAACATCCCTATAGGCCCAGCTCTTGCACCAGACTCCTGACCCAAGTAATGGATCAGACAGGATCAGTCCCATGAACGATGCCTGCAGAACAGTGTGAGTAACCCCAGTTAAACTCAGTAATTCCCTTTCCACTACACTGATGTATCTTCAACCATCTCCTTGTCTACCTTGCAGTCTTTCTGACAGGTCACATCCTCTCCCAATTGCCACCACTAAAAATTCAACAAAGGACATCACATGAAATGCTCTGTTGAAATCTAGGCAAATAAAGTAAATTGTATTACCTTTGCCTAAAATGTCAGCTAAACCTTGTAAAAGAGGTATTAATTTATTCAGACACAATCCTTCTTTAGTGAAACCTACATTAGATGTAGTTACATATATCTAATGTTTTCTCACTCAAATTGTTCTTTCAAAACTGTTCTTAGAGTTACATAATGTTGTGCTCAAGAAAATAAGCATGTAGCTGCCCTAGTGATTTCCTGGTTTTAGGAAAATAGGTAGTATGTTTGCTAATTGCCCTTATAAGTATCTGTAGTTGTATTTGCTGTTATCTATATGATAGATAGTACTGATATATTCCGTTGAAAGTTTAATAGAAAACAAATGGTTTGGGACTTACAGCAGTACAGTAATTCTTTCTGTGCTGTAGCACTGAGATTACAGGGAAATCCTGATTTCACCACAGAATGCAGTTTGAATCTTGCTTCTTACACATATACAGTACTTTCTGTTATTTTACTGTCGTATTTATTTATCTCCCATTACTTCATACTGAGAAGATTCCTTACTGAAAACTCAACTGATTTTTATTTAGAATTTAGACATCACCAAAATATGCCAGTACCCTCTTTCTTGTATTAGCCAGTATTTCACTCCCTTTCTTCCTTCTTTCACTGCTTTTCATTAAGCCCTTTGTTTTAGTTTTTTGGGTTTTTTCTAGATCTAGCTCACTGAAGTTTATGGCCATATGCCCCTTCTTCCTTTAATTTTTGTGCATAGGAAGTCTGCAGAACTTTAATACCCTGTCAGACCAAGATAGTCCTATTTTTCTGATAGTATCAGCTATGAAGAGCTGAATAATTAAAGGTTAATGGATAGAAATGTAGTTCAGCCTATTAGAAACAGAAAATTACTTCAGATTTTAAACATCCATGAAAGTCTGAGTCAGAAGGAGACACTCAGGGTTGATAGTGAAGCCTGAATATATGAAAATTCAGGAGCCCTGAGCATGAAAAGCAAAACTAAAATACATTTGCCTTTTTAATTCAGTCAAAGATTACTGAAAAAAATAACTGTATAATTTTATCATCAGCATAGACCTGGTTTTCATAAAAATCTTGGAAGTCATTAAATGAATGAATAAAACCTATTCATCCTTCACAGTGGTGCCACATAACCCAAACAAATACTGTTTAAAATTCTGTTAGGTCTCTGATAATGTGCAAAACAAGAGTATTGCTGATATCTTTTTCTGTGAAGGCTGGACAGACCACATACACTTTCTAAATAAATGTTCACAGTGAAGGACAAAGAACACTTTTGACTCCCTCTAGTACAGTGCATACTCCTCAGCAGACTTGTGGAGACAGAAGAACTGAAATTATGGTAAGTACAGGACTTTATTCATTTACTTTTTATTACATGGATGCATTAACACTAAAACTACTGTGGATGTGACTGTAAATCTTTAAATTTATTTCTAATAGTTTTCAAATACTTGGCCTCCTGCTTTTGAAGGCATGAGGAAACTTTTTATTTTTTTTTTAGGCCCTTCCTCATCTGAACTGGTTTGTATGTGCTTTACTGATTCTGGCATTCAAAATTAAGGAAAACAACTTCTTTCAAGACCAAACTGACAAATTAGTTTCTGTACCCAGAGGAATTCTGCAGTCAAGTGTCAGTGTGACACCAACAAATAAATGGGGCCACACCTTCTAATTAGATTTTCAAAAAACAATTCTACTATTTTATTTTTATTCAGCAGGGCTTTTGTAACTGAAAAGATAAAGGAATTTATCTATAAATCTTCAGTATAGTTGGATGGGGAGTGTGGTGAGGTGTTGTGTGTTTAGCAAACCGATAGAATTTGTTCTCTTAGAAAGTCAGTTTCTTTAGACTGTCTATATGTATCTTTGTATAAGTATTTTATTAATAAAACAAACTGGTAATTTCAAGATTAGTGATTTTACAGATAAATGTTGAAAAGTAAGAAATCTGAATAACTTTTCAGGCTATCTTTGCTCTTGGAAAAAATTTAGAACTCCTGGAGTAGCTTGTATACATTCATCATGGTACCTCTGTCTAAAGGTACCACAACCATCTTCCCTGGATGCAATACTACTAAAGAAGTATTATTTACTTGAGGCTGTCAATCCTGTTTCAAAACAAAAAAAGGTGCCTTGTGAAACTTAGAGGTGAAAAAGGTTGCCCATTGCAAGTGCCACTTGAAAAATGGTAATATGAAATAGATGGAATACAATATGGTTCACACTTAATAATGCTGCACAAAATTCTGAGTGTTCTGGTTGAATTTGTCTCTGCTTTACACTATGATCAAATTGTTCCTGAATCTGAAGCAAAGTGTTTACATAAGGCATATTTTTTGGTTTTAAAATATAAACCAGGTACTTTTATTTTATTTATTTCTGTTGTAATCCCACTGTGTAGAATCAAGTACTAAAGGTCAAAACACTGTATTTTCTTACACCAATAATTCAAGTCTCTTGACTTACTCTAGATTTACATATGAATAAACAGGAGCAGAATAAGGGCTACCAAAGTAGCATCTTGCTGTGCTGTTGTTCTAGCTGCCACAGGGATTCTTTTACTTGTACTAGAGGAGCCCAAATATGTATGGAATACTTATATTTGCAAAACCGTACACTAAAATTTGCACAGTAAACACACAGTTACTCTTCTGCCATGATTCAAATGTCTAGCTTCTTTCACAAACAGGTTTGTTTAGAAACAGTATGCTTGTGGATATGTTGATCACTGAACTTCTGCTGTTGCCAAATGCAGCTTGAAAATAAGCAACAACTAACAGTTTCACTTTTTTGATTAAATCTTTTCAGATTTCCAGGTTGTTTTCCCTGAATACAAATATGAATGACAATTCAAAGTAGTGCAAACCATGAATTCATTCCTTTAGTCTATTTTCTTGACAATGCTATATAAACCTATGGGGAAGGAAGAGCTTTCATCTTTGCATTACAGGCAACCCAAAAGCTTCACCAAGGAAGCAAATCATATTTTTTGGTCTTTGCTTTGATGCTGCACAGGTGGAAATTTATATTACAGCAATATGAGAAGACAGAAAAAAAATTAGGAGGAGAGCAAAAAGTAACAGAAGAAAGTAGAGTGAAGAGTTGATTTGTGGCAGTTTTACACCAGCAAACAAACTTGTGGAAAAAAGAAGTATTCCTACTAAAAAAAAAAAATCAATGAACTTTTTGAACATGAGATTGGGTATAATCTGGTTCTAGTGCATGCAGGAAGAGAGAAAGGGAGCAAAGTTAGGCCCGCAGAATCCTGAAATCCAAATGAGGACCAAAACATAGAATTCACTACTTCATTTCTGACCATCACCACAGAGGAAAGTTTAGGCCAAAACACTTGGATATAATATCAGCTGAAAAAATACAAGAACTACAATAATAGATTCAGACAGATGAGACTGAAGCTTATTAACACAAAGGAAAAAAGTTGCATTTTCCTTTGCTTTCAAGCCAGGACAGGCTGCATTGATTCCTGACCTAGAGAAATACCCCTTAATATGCCCATCTTTTTGCAGTGATACTGGTAATTCTCAGATATACTCTAAGAAGCAAAAAAACTTTTGAGACATGAGAATTTAGTAATAAATTTTCTGATGAAACTATGTCCAGCCAAGAAATTTGATTGATCTATTTGGGTTTACTTTTTATTTAAAGAAAAAAATAAATCCTACAGATTCTGCACAGAAAGACATATTATATACAATTATATGTTGGTCATAAAATGGGCTGAGTGTCTAACAACATTCAGAAGGAACCATTTCCTAAGGAACTCTGTGTGAAGGGAATTCTACCTGCCTGCAAAAATCACTGAGGTCACTGGACTTCTGACAGACAGAGATGACCAGCAGGTCTTGCATAACTGGGAACACAGCAGACTTTTGAAACTGATTTGTGCAAAATACAGTTCACAGGGCTAAGAATAATAAAATGTTCAAGATACTATTGTTTTTGTTAAACATGCAAGGTTTTCTGTCTGTCAAGCTGAACTGGAGCATAAGAAATAGAGAAACACCGAGAGATAGTTCTTTTTTCCTGATATTTATGCTACCTTCAAAAATGCTATAAACTTACAGCTGTCCAAATTAAATCCAAAAGTACTTTTTTTACTCACTGTATAAGACACTAGGAAAAACACTGTAATGGTAAAGACAGACAAGCAGTAGGATTGCTTGCAGCTCTCAACGACAGCTCTTCTGTGTGTGTGCACAATGCCCTCTATTGGCACAGAGGGACAAGCTGCACTTACAGCCTCACAAATCCCAGCATCCTATTTATCCTATAGTGTCTTGCAGCCAGCTTGAGAGGCCCATCATATTGTTATGGAAAACTATTGGCAGGCCAGGACTAGTACATCCACCAGACCATTCACACTGATATCAGGCAATATTTAAGAGATGCTTAATGAATTGCAACCTTCCCCATCCCAGTACTTTGAAACTTGGACCAAAACCACATTTGCAGACACCCCTAGAATTCAGAATACCCTTCACATGATCTTTATTTGTTAAAGTTTTTCATATTCGTGGGGAGCGGGGGGGAGGAAGGAGGAGGGGAAGCTTGTATAGGAAAATGTGTTAGGTATGTAAATTAGACCAAGATAAATCATATGCATAAACAAATGTAAATATGAAGCTGAAACACAACATATCATGTGATATTGTTAACATCCCCTGGTAGCATAATGTAGATAACACTAGGATATTTAAAGGTGCACTTTTAAATTTTTTTTTGTAGGAGCAGTTTTAATGTTTATGAGTAAATCATCTGATTTACTCAGATCAGTTTAAATCAACCTGAATCAACAGCCTGGGATTAAGAACCTGATGGGATTTGTGGGTTCATTTCAACAGAAAGTCATCTTTTTAGATATTTTTTCTTACAAACCATTCAGACTGTTTTTTATTTATTTAAGAGAAAAGAAACCCCTAAAAACCAATGGAAGTAATTCTTCATCAGAGTTCAGTTTTCTTTACAGGAAAAATATGAAATGAACAAAAAGAGCACCTGCCTTCAGCCACATCCCTCAATGTAAAAGGTGAAGTACACAGAAAATTAAGAATGGAAAAACTACACAGAAATGTACAAAAACACAGCCACACCTATGTTCCAGCACTGCAACTGTAAACAATGGTCTCTAACTTGCAATATCATCACTGGATGATATTGAAAAGTCATGAAAATTATTTGTTACACATTTAAAAATGGGACATGTAAGAAATTTGCCAAATTCAATCCATAATTATAGGCAAAATTATTTAATACTTTTAGAGAGTTTACATTTTCATAGAATAAAACAGGAATCAGAGGATCTTGTGCATCTTGTATTTGCAGCTCTGGCTGGGTGTTCCTTTCATTTCTGCTGATGCATTTCTAACAGCTTTTCTTCCCATCGTCACTTGCTTCACTAAGTTTTTGAGAAGTGTGACAACCTCTACAATGCCATGATTCTTCTCTAAATCCCTGAGGGCATCTGCATTTTGATTCTAAAGATGAGTCATAAGGATACCTGTTTTCCTATGTCTCTGGAGAAGAAAAACTTTCAGAAATCATGTCTCCAGGCTCTCATCTACTTCTCTTCTACAAAGGCTCTCAGAACATCAATTTATGCACAACCACTGATCTTCTCCATCTCTTAGTAGTTTTATAAATTATTTTCAAACTCCTTTTGTCAATTGCTTTTATATCTTCAAGTGTTTATTCCCCAGTGGTCCTGTTTCTATGACTTCTGTGGTCTTACTTATTTTCTTTTGGATCCCAGTCCCTAATTCATTATTCCACACCTAGGTTTCCTTAGATTTGAGTATTTTCCTCACATGACATGAGTTTTTTATCAAATCTCTTTTCATCATCCTGTAAAAGAAGTTGTTCAGGCTCAGATTTATGCAACAGCCCACAAGAAGGAACAGTATGGACCTCCCCAGCTGACCAGTGCTGCATTTTTGCTTCTTGCTGCTCTTCTCCCCATGACAGTCAGCAGGTGTCATATGCTTCAAAATAAAAATATTCTCTTCAATTGATGATCTACCTAATGGCCCAATCTTTGATGGATGCTCAGCAGGCTCAACTTACCTTTCAATCTAGCCCGTGCTCAGCAAAAGGCTGGCAGTGTGATCTTGCATAACAAAAAAAAAAAAGAAATTTTTTTTTTCCCATACAATTTAGCCTCTGGAGAAAAAAAAAGCTGGTATATGCTGCCTCATCTGTCATGGTCTGTAGCTTCTTGGAGGCAGCAGCAAAACTGAAAGAGACTCTGATGAATTTCCCCTTCTCACTCACACAAATTCTGTGAACAGCAGATTCAAGTGCCTGTAACAGTGCAAATAACAGACTTGGTAAGTAACTAAATTTGCACGATTAAAGTTAAAAAAGTAGCCATAGCTTCTCTGCCTCTTAGGCAAGGCAGCAGGCAGGCACTGAGCAAACATAACAGCAGCAACTCAGTTCCCTGTGCTCACGGTAGGTGATCAGGGAACTAGGACATATGACAAGAAGTTAAGAGAAGTAGGGAAAGCAGAGACTTTATTGCTGTTTTCAAATGTCTAATGGAAGCGTGCCATACTCATCTCAGAGATGCACAAGGACAGAGTGAGAGGCAATGGGAGAAAAAGGCATTAGAAAAAAAGAAAAAAAAACCAGAAATCCCAATTAGTTTCCTTTTTTGTTGGTTTGGTTTTGTTGTTGCTGCTGCTGCTGCTGGGTTTCTGCAGGGGTTTTTTTTCCATTTATTTTTCTTTTAACAGTGATGGAAATCAAATGCTGCAGAGAGAGGCTGCAGGTTTTCCACCCTTGCTCCCTCCCTCCCTAAACGATGCTGGAAGGTTTCGATTTGTAACGGGAAAGGCTCCTCCATTAGAGGTCACTATTGTGCCAGCACCCGGGAAAGCCACCACGTTAAAAATAGGCAGGAGATACTGGTACAGAGAAAGCACTGCCTGAAAGGGTTCCCTTCTGTGCATGGCTGAAAGGTGGGACCCATCTGACCGCAGGGCAGGTGTATGATGGAAGAGGGGACACACAGTTCACTCATCTCTCATTTCCCAGGTAGCACATTCCAAATACTGGATAAAAAGGGGAAAAGTGAGGTTAGCAGAAGAGACAGGAGAGTAGGATGGGAAGGAAGAAATGTTATTTTGGAAAGAAACTCTTAATATACCAGCAAGGCTTCAGAATATGGGATTTGTGTACACACGCTGTCTAAGCTGACTTCATCAAAAGGACTCTCAGCAGATGGAAAACTGATACTGGTTTTCTGCTGTGATTGCCAGAGGCACAGATGAATGCATTCTCACTTAAACTAAATTCTCCTTTCTTTTGTTTACAGATTCATATCACAGGCTAACCAGTCACTTTAAAGCTAGAAGGTTTTGTGACCAACCTGGCACTACCTACTAAAGGTCAGGAATCAGGGACAGTCAAAGTCTTTTAAAAGTCTAAAGGACAGGGACATAAAAAAGATGTCAGGTATTAAGCAAATACTAGGCAGAAGGACATAAGAAATTTTTTCTGAATCATTCTCCTTAAAGATGTTTGGATTAAACTGCACTTTCATTTTTAAACTTTATTACCTTTGATTAAAACTGTTTCTGAAGTTACTTTGTGTTTTGAAACATTTATGATGTGGGAGCATTCTCTTTGTTGTTGTTATTTAGGCCACATCATTGTCTTCTTTTTTTTAAGTTTTCCCTTTCCGCCTTCGTGTTTTAGAATATAAAAATAATTGAAGTATAGCATACATGGTAACTAAAAAATTATACTTTCAGACAACAAGAAAAGACTCTACAAGTATTAGATGTAGTTCTAATAAACAATAATAATTATCACAGAAGAACTGGGAAAGCATACAGAAGCATAGTGATTCCTGCAACTGAGAATGTAACTTGAGCCTTAACTTTCTGGTTCAGATGTATTCAAATTTAGCCTCACTTGTGACAGTGAGCAAATAATTTCTTGAGAGCACATAAAGTCCAGAAAGGTGTGAATTTTCATTCATTAAAACTCTTTTTTTTCTAAACTTCACCAGGGATTTTTTGACTAATTGAGATTGACCATGAAAATATAGGAGATTTTGTTTGTTTGGGGTTTTTAAAGCAAACATCTCTTAAAAGCAAAAGCAGCCTGATCCCTGTAATATGAATTAGGGAATAGCTAACAAATGTAGGTCTGATCTGCCACTTTTTAAAATTAAAACACTGAAGAGCTGTTGTTAAGAAATCATGTAACATTAATAGAGAGTAAATTGCTCTCATCTGAAACCTTTTACTTAGAGGTTTAAGGAGGATACATTGAAGGGTAAAGGCCCCTTACTACGCACTTCCCAGAGAAAGCCTAAGACACCTGAGCTAGATGATACCTGAAGAGGCACTGATGTCAGCTGCAAGTCCTCTTTGCCCCATTAAGGCAGTGCAGAAGGGCAAACAGCTCAGAACAGGACCTTGACTGCAGCTTGGATGCTTTTTAGGAAATATGAGTTTCTGTTCTGCTTCTGTGCACTAAAAACAGGTAAGACTTGAAGAGCTGATGGGTGTTTAATATACGAGAGGGCAGGAAAGGAGGTTGTTAAATTTATGTATGAAAGTGTGGGGGGTCCAGAGAGATCCCTTCTCTCCCTCCCACAGGGTTCACACAGCTCCTGGTGAGGTATTTGCATGGTTTTTTGCACACCTTCTTGCCTCCCAGGCGGAGGTAGGGAAGGACATGTTGAAGAGAAAGGGAAGTCAGGAGCGTTTTGCTAAAGCTGTCTGTTCCTCTTGCTTTCCCACTTCCTCCTGGTAGCAGGGGGCGGGGGATGCTGAAGGGGAAGCCAAACCAGCTGATAATCGCTTGCCTAGCCATTCACATGGGGGTATACAGGGTGGAAACTGAAGCAATTTCTTCCTTGAGAAAGTTTTCCTTCCTCTCTGACGTCCCAATGTCTCCTTCTCGCAGCTGAGGCTCCCTCCCTTCTCCTCTCCCCGACGCAGCTGCTGCGACCGCCGCCTCCGCGCTCTCAGGCCTGCACGGGCCAGCCTGAGCCCCGGCAGGGAGGCGCAGAGTCGGGCCCGGTGAGCGGACGGTGACGGCAGGCCGGGCACAGGCACAGCCATTCCTGAGGGGCACGGAGGAGGGGGCTGAGGGAGCACAACGCCACCTTGGAAGACACTCCCCCGCTGCCAGAGGTCCTCTCCTCTCACAAACTGCTTGTGCTCAGCTCCCAGTAGCCCTGCCCTGCTCCTCTAGCCTCCCTTTCAAGTCTCTCCTGATTTCCTCTCACACACAGCTTCTGGCAACTTCCCAGCTAGCGAGTCTGCTTGCCTGCCAGTCTCCCGAGTGGCTGGCTTGCCTTACTGCGATGGCCACCAGGTCCTCTCCACATCCCCCTTGCCTCAGAGTAGGAGTTCGTTGTTGCGAACTCAGCCATCACAGCTACACTCACATCACCTGCAATTTAGCTCATTAAGCCGTCTAACTAAGCTATCCCTGGTGACCAGTGGCGGCCCTCAGTGAGGCAGAGCTGTGGGGTGTGAGCGGCAATGGTGCTGTGGCACACTCTGTGAACCCCGTCAGCCCGTTTCATGGGGCTCTACCTGCATTCATCAGCGCTCTTTACATCGTAGTGAACTCTGTGCCTCCCAGAGGGTTTCCCTGTGGAGCGTTTAGCAAAAGCCTTGTGTTCCCATTTGGTCTGTCTGGACTGTTTTCTGCTGCGGCACTGCTTTCAATTCCCCCTGAGCTCCTGGTGCTGAACCCAGGCAGACAGAACACAGGAGTGCTGACACGAGCAGAACCCACACAGCTTGCAGGCCGAAAAGCCACTTAATCTGAGCCCCGCCGTGTGGGTGAGCTCGGCAGCAAAAGGGTCAGGGAATAGCCTGTGACATGGCAGTGGGCACCGGGGGTCAGTGCAGGGGCAGGCATGGAAGGGGGAGCAGGACAGTGCGGGTGAATTCCTTGGTAGAACAAGACAGCTAATGCCTGAATACGAGCTTTGTATGGAAATAAAAATTGCTTGAGATTTGAGCACTCCTCAAGTCACAAAAAGGAAAGACTTTTGGCTTTTAGCATGAAGGATTTTTTTGTACAGCAGGTGCTTTGCATCAGCTTCAGCTGTCCCCAGGAAGGACATATTTATGTGATTTATTACAGTACATACAACCCAGCAGAAAACCAGGATCTTAACGCATATGTGATTGTGATGCTCTGGAGTGTGCTGGGTTTCCTTTGTGACAGGAGCATGTCCCTCACAAGGTATAGTCAGGGTAAGGACTTTGACTTCTTTCTTGAATTTTTCAATCCTACATTTCTCTAGCATAGAAAAATAAAGATAGTGGAAACAGATTTTTGCACCCCTTGTTCAGGCAAGTATAAATATATTAATAATAGGCAATGGTTATAAGAGTATAGGCATTGAATAACAACAATTTAAAAGAGCCACAGCACTGACTTGAGGACCTTCCAGGGAGTTGTGCATGTCAGTTGTCCCCAAACAGCATCTGAAAAGCCAGATTGTTCCCATAAGCATGACAGTGCATGTAGACACAAGGAAATGCTGTTAATTTGCTCATGACCAAACTTCTGTCAGAAATACTAAAACCACCTTCAAATGAGAACGCGGTGGAAATGCAGCAGCACATTTTTGAGGAAGTCTAGCCCTGTCTGCAGACACAGAGATAACGCAGACTGACCCTACCAAAAATGTTGGTTCTCATGGTGCAATGTAGCAATTGCAGACTGAAGCTCCTGCCAGTGTTCAGGAATATCAAGTTTATTCTGAAAATCCAGTACTTTCCAAAGTGGTGCTGTAACAGCATCACTGCCGTGGTAAGATGGCACTTCTCCCGGAACTCTGACTCTGGGGAGTGGCACAGCACTGTGAAGCAGGACTGCTGAGTCTTTGCCTTGCCCTCTGATGAGGTTCATGTACTCAAAATGTTACCCCAGAAGCTGCAAGAAACTAAGTAGTCTGAAAGTCTTTCAGTACAAATATGTACAGAGATTATTGATAGAGAAATATGCTATTTCTGTTCCTGTGCCAAGTCTACCCCCATGTCACCAAAAACTGGGAAATAAACTCTCCAACCAATTTGTTAGTTAGGAAAAACAACATTACTTTATTAGCAACACTGGGTTTGTGGGGAATTCTCCTTAAAACATACATGTTTGGTAACCTAACAGAGCAGATTATATTCCTGAAACTAATACAAATTCATCACATTTCCTGAATACATGTATATATACTAATTGTTTCAATTTACGTGTTTGAATATGGTTCCAGATCTTCTGATGAATCTTTTCTCCTTGAGAGTGTCAGGTCATAGTGTACTTCTCTTATCATTCTTTGCTTTTGCATACAATCCTTGTTCTCAAAACTAAGATATCAGCTAGTACATATCAATCACTGATAGAAGTAAACAAGGAAGCATTAGCTGGCACAACACTTACTAGTCACAGATGCAGGGAGTTAACACAAGGCCACATTAATCTCTGGTATTTGTACTAAGCACTGTGTGGTACAAAACTAAGCATTAACCGTAAATACAGGGATCATAGACTAATGTGCTAAAGTTAAAAGAGTTTTCCAACATCTTCCCTCACTGCTGCCTAGACTACTTCTTACAGAAATATAACCTGTTGAATAACAACTGGGAGGCAAAAGCCCTGTTAGAGAGAGGAGGAGAAGGCAGGAAGTAAAGTTTCAGTGAAAAACACGGCTAACGTTGACTTTCTCTTGCTCAGTGCTCCACATATTTGCATGTGTTGTATATTACAGAGCAACACTCTTCTGGCTTAGGAAGGAGATTTTCAAACTGCTTTAATGATATTAATGCACCTGTCCGAAGGTGTCCAACATACTATCCCCCAGCCCCATCTCCCCTATATACACATGGTTTAAAGATTACCTGCCCCAGCCAGTCATCTCTGCCTTTTTCTTTTCCCACCCTCCCTCACCACTTAACTCTTTTATGCTGTCTCACCTAATTTGGGATCATGTAATACACTTAAAGTTTGTGAAATTAAGCAGGTTAAAAACAACGTCAAAGACGAAAGGTTTTTTTTATCATGTCATTTCTGTTTACAGGAACTCAAACAATAGTATTGACACAGCTGTGGAGGTAACAGGATCCTAACTATGATATTCTTTGTGACCATTGAATTGGAAAGTAAGAGGTGTTTAGATGGAAGGGCCTGACTTTTCAAAACATTTTGGAGTAAAGGGCAACATCAGTAGATGAAAGAAAAATACCTTAAAGAGGTGGACTAGCATTTACAGCAGAGACTCACACAACCATGGAATCATTAGGACAGGAAGGGAACTCTGCAGATTCCAGTCCAGCCCTCCTGGTGAGGTTACACAGGAATATGTCCAGGTGGGTTTTGAATGTCTCCAGAGAGGGAGAATCCATGACCGCCCTGGGCAGGTGTTCCAGTGCTCTGCCACCCTCAACTGAAAGAAGTTCCTCCTCATCTTGAGCTGGAACTTCTTGCGTTACAGTTTATGGACATTGCTCCTTGTCCTGTCTCTGGGTACCACTGAAAAGGGCCTGGCACCATCCTCTGGGCACCTGCCTCTGAGATATTTTTATGCATTGATAAGATCCTCTCTCAGTTTTCTCTTCTCCAGACTGAACCCACCCAGCTCCCACAGTCTCTCCTCGTAAGAGCAATATGATCTTTGCTGAACCCTCTCCAGTACTTTCTTTTCTTTCTTGTGCTGAGTAACCCAGAACTGGACACAGCACTCCAGATGTGGCCTCACCGGGGCCACATAGAGGGGGAGGATCTTCCTGAGTGGCCAGGGTTCTGATTCTTCCCTTTCTTCTTTCCTTGATTTTTGACAAATTTAATTCATAAGCAGCCACTTTTCCCAGAGTTACATGGAAACAGCTGAATAAATGCTCTGATAAAAAATATATATACTTAAGGTTGCAGTCATAACATTTCCACATAGGAGCAGTAAGACACCACTGGTGTGCTGGGATTTAAATGCTGGGTTTGGTCTACACAGAGAGTGTAATGGCATGAGTATATATAAGAAAGCATTATCATTATTAGCATCCTTGTCTTGCTTGAATATGAAACTTGTGATTTTGTTGCTGCTGCTGCTGCTGTTGTTTTTCTGAAAAGTAAAAAAGGGAAAATAACTTTACATTGCATTCAGGCTTGTGGGTATTGTTCCTTAAAGTATTAATTTATTCAGATTCTTTCTTCACCTAAAAATAGCTAATTTCCCTATATCACTCACAAACAGCCTTCACAGAAATAAGTGGAAAAAAACCAGAGAGATTTCAGGAAGCTATGCACCTGCAAGTGTAAAATGAGACACATGCTGGATATTGCAGATGGGCAACTTTCATAGCAATTTCACAGCATAAACTGTTCTTTTCGTTGTGTTTGTTGCAATTTATATTCTCATCAGCATTCTGTCAGTTAGGGATGTACTTATTTATGTGTATTGGATGAAAAAGAAGACAACAGGAACTGTCTAGAATTCAGAGCTGCAAAGATAAGCTAGTTCTTTGATCATTGCATGATTTGTCTAGAGCTGATACTGTGAGCAAACCTTTGCAGTGGTGTTTACCCACACAAAATGACTGTATTGCTACAGTTAGCATCTTAAAACAGTCTTGAAGGCTGCCACATACAACAGCAAGTCACAAATTCTAATCTTCCTTAGTATTAATAATCACTGCATTATCATCTGTGATGATTGTTTATTTTCACAAATAAATACTATTTTATAAATAAATTGCAGTGTTTAGCTGAATGAATAGCATAAAGAACTGCATTTCTCCTGCTACAAAAAATCATTGTGTTATATTACAAAAAAACCAGTTATCATTGTCAATGTTTCTAACTCAAATAAGCTCCATCCAGCACCCTTATAAACTTCTGAAGTAGCTAAGCTAGAAGTTTTTGTAAAATCAAGCTGGAAATATCAAGTACTTTCAATGCTTTACTTTAACACCCTAAAATGTGTCAAAAAATACTAAAAAGTTTGTGCAGAAGGGGAGTAGTAGTAGTAGACCATGATGAAGATTCAAATAACTTTTGATTAAGCTCAAAGATGCACAGCTTTTCTTCTGCAATCTCCTTCCCATGCACAGCTCCAGCAAATTTACTGAGCTGTATTTTGTAGAGTTCTGCCTTTGTGGTTTTGATTTACCTTCAGCACAAACAGCAGTCTACAATTTCTTGTGACGCTTATTTAGTCAGTATCTGCTTTTCTATTCTATATCATCCTTCTAACTCTTTGACTTTTGTAATGAGCACGTAGGAGGAAGGACAGAAGAAATGTATGATCATAGTTTTTTTTTTAAAAATATCTCCACATTGTAAAAGTTTTTAAAAACTGACCAGCAGAATCTCAAGATCCCACTGGCAAATGTGGGGGAGCAAATGAATGCGTTAGCTGACACCTGGTGAGTGGGAATGTATGCAGGATTCTCAGTGGTAGCAGGGTGCTGGACGTGTGGCCAGTCCACCCTTTATGCCTCTAATTGCCACACACATTTCATTAGCACCTATTCTGTAAAGGCCCAAGCTTGTATGCACTGAAACAGCCTCACAGGACTATGCAATATGGGGTAAATGCAATACATTTGGATATCACGTGGTGCTTACTGCTGATGGCAGCAGCCAACCAGTCTGAACACATTTTAGTTCCCTTTTCCTGCAGCACTTCTTGCCTAATATCCTGGGGAGAGCAGTTACTGTTCATGGTAATGAAACCCACAAGTGTATCTTGTGAGAAGCAAGAACTCCTCTGTGAGAAGCAGAACTCATCGTCAGCAAATAGACCAGGCCGTTAAGTTGATACACCCGTGGATTTTTGCATTGAGGGAGCCAGTTTTTCTGCTTGTATCAAAATACTGGAGAGCTTTGGGATATCCAGGTAAACTGTTGTACATGTTTGTCTTAAAAATAAGCGTGTAAAGCTCCAGAAGAAATAGAATTAATACAAGGTATTGAATATAACTTAATTAACTGGGAATCTAGTTGTAGATTTTACTTAGTTTAGAACCTGAGCAGATGCTAAGCTGGCAAAATGGACTTTTCTCTCTCAAAGTTTTGTGTTTAGTTCTCTGAAGTTTTACTAAAAGTGTTCCTAATTTAGGTGGCCATTGCATTTTGAATGATAGCAGAAATGGTATCACTAAAAGGCAATTATTTTTTAGTAATCCCCTTTGCATTGTTTTTCATTTGTTAAATTATGGGTAGGGTATTTTTTAATATACCATGCTCCGGACTGAGGTATCTGTGTAGGTATTTGGTATGGGAAAATATTTTCCTTTCCAGGTATGAGTCAAAATAGTACTCAATGTCTTAAAATTGCACAAAATTTCTTTTAAAATCATATGGGATCCTGAAATTCTCAAAATAAGGGTAGGAACTTTGCAGTGACAGAATTAGAATTTTTCTTCCTTGAGACTTGGAGCATTCACTTTAGTGGGATAACCAGACAAATAAGACTTTCATAAGACAGTGACTGTATACACTATATGTAAATAGGGTTCCAAGCGAAGAGAACTCTGTTTCATTTCTGGGCAGATCTTGAGAAAGTTTACATTAATCTGAAAGAAATAATTCGTAAAGGGTATGAGAAAGCATATGAGAAAAATAATTCTAAAAAGAAAATTATGAAATATCCTGAAATTTTTTGTTTATATAAAACTATGTGGCAAAAATGCAATCCTTTCTCAGAAATGGAAATTAACTAGCCTGTTTATATCAGATACAAATTCTTGATGGAAAAACTGAAGCCACCAGGCTTCTGTTATTGAAGACTGAATTGCCAAAAGTTGATAGTTCTGATTTTCACTTAAACAGGTACTAAAAAAATCCATTAAGAGAGAAATTTTGTGGTCAGCCTATTAGAACACAGGATAAAGAGATGATCATGCCTCAGTTAATACTTTGACCTCGCACATAGTCTTTGACAGAAGTAGTTTGGGAACTACAAGTTCTACTACTAGTAGTTTGGGATGTAATCTGGCTGTTCTGGTTAAGCCCTATGCCCTCACTTGTCCTGGTCTCAAACTCATCTGGAGCTGTCTTTTTATTTTTTTGCAATATGAGTAGTTGGTCTTATGATTAGATAGAAGGTGAGAAAAAGTGAGAAGAGAGAGATAAGAAAGGTGTAGAGGAATGCAAAATGGAAAAAATACAGACTACACTGTGACCAGGCTGGAATACTGCCTTGTCTAATTTTGACAACTATACATCCTTGTGTGTGCTGGTTTTGTCTTGCTGGTGTTAGAATGATGTTTGAAATTATGCTCTCAGGGTAACATAGACGCTGTCAGCTTCTCACTGGGGAATCCCTTTGATTTCTCTTTATCCTCTCCATCTTAGAGGTCTGCCTTTCATAAAAACCCCAGACAGAAGAATAGCATGTCTCCTCAGTCTTTGGTATTATCTGACGAGGGGTCATTTTTATATCAACCATTGTATCAGCAAATCTTGCTCGGGCAAACTGTGTCTCTTTGCCTTCTTTTCATGCTTCTGCTACACACATTCATAGGTGCAGAACACTGCAGTCTCTCAACTCCACTTTCCAAATGCTGCACTTACTCTTGGAGGGAGTCTTCTTGAATTAGTAATTACAGCTAGACTCAAGGGGAACAAAAGCAATTTGGAAATCTCTTCTGGAAACAACAAAGTTGCATAATGATAATTCTGAGGTGTCTGGAAAAGAAAGTAGTCAAGCAATAATTTATCACAAATTCAGAATGGCACTGGCATGTAAACAAAAAGCTAGACTGCCTTAAATCTATTAACTTCAGTAGAAGTTACATCAGACTTAAATAAAGTTGCAAAATAATTTTCAGGTCAATATTTTTCTATAATTATCTGTGTAATTTTCCCTGTCTTTTTTGTCCATTTGCTTATTCCTTATATCCTGCCCATAGGTTAGAGCTCAATTCCCTTAGTGGTTATCAACTTCTCTGGTTATTTCACTGTCACAGATTTCATGAGTAAGCACAGTTTTCTTCTTAAAGAGATAGCTTTATAATCTTTATTTCATTACTCTTTAGCAAACTCATCAAGATCTGATTTTGAGTTTTTAAAGGGTATGTTTAGACCCCATCAGTTGGTAATAGAAATGTAAAAGTTACAGTTGAGAAAAGATGGGGGTTTTATTCTTTATAAATCAAATCTGAATGTATTTTGAGTGAATTCTTTGTATAGTCAACAGTTACATATATTTCATTTCCCTAATTAATGATTGTATGCACACACATCTGCTATTCCATTTACCGATCCAGAGTTGCTGTTTGAAGAAAGAGTGGCCTCAAGGGGAAGTTGAAGTGAAATAATCTTTTGGCTTCATCAAGACAGGAAAGTAAATAATAAAGTTATATTTATGCCAAGGCAAATTTGTTCAAGCTGCCAGTTGAGACTAAAATATCCATACTAAACTCAGGAAGAATACAACTGAAATTTTTTATGTACTTTTGTATTCTCATTACAGTGTATTTCTGTACAGAAATGTGCAGCTATATTGTAAATTATGGAGAATTACGCTTGTTAACACTGAGATGTAGCTAAAGTGTAGTTGTGGAATAATTCTGTACAAGTGTAACTTGGTATTGGTGTGAGTCTCTGCTGAAGGCAGTGGGAGGCTGTGAAAGCTCTGTGTATACAAATGTATCTAAGGCATGAGAACTAAAACCTGGGTATTGCTCTAGATTTGAGCAAACACATCTGAATAATGCAACCATCTTGTATCAAAGGAAATCTTACTGTGCTCCTTACGTGCTGCTTGCAGTTCAGATCAAAAGTTGAAAAGCCAAAATATTTTGCACTGAGTCTCCAATAGAGATCAAAGAGAAGTTCAGAAAATAACCCAAATAGCTTTTGCATGAGACTCCTCTTTTGCACAGACACTTTGCACTTTAGAGAGGAAGGGTAGGGGGAACTTATTCTCTCTTCAGAATCTTTTCAAGTTCCCATTTCATGATTTACAACCTACTGTATGTGGTAATGGAACAGGTAACTGCTGTCATTTCTGGGCAGGGAAACACAGAAACTGTGGAGATTACCCTATGAGCAGGGCCACAAACGAAAGATTTTCTTTTTTCCCCAGTTCCCCTCTGTCTACCTGACCAGTCAGGCTGTGCATTAGGATCTACAATATGACTTCTAGCATAACACAGCTTATGAAGGCAGACACTAGTGATGTACATAAAAGAGAAGCAGAAAGATTTCTCCGAGTTTCTTACTCTGTTTTGATTCCTACTGTTACTTTTACCATTTACTATTCAAGTTAAGTAAATGAAAGGCTTTATTGTTGATTGTAAACTCTTCCACATGTCCAGGAGCCTTTTACTCTTGCTGATCTTGTAAGTATGCATGACTAGGGCAAGGTTTGTTCACAGTGTTGGGAAGAAATTTATTTTAAAAAATCCATTGACACTCCTAACATGGCAGTAATGAATGGTTCTGTGCATTTGAAAGCATGTATGAATGTAATTAGTGTAATTCAGGTAATCTTGTTATTGCAAATGTAGAAAACTTCTCAGAAACCATATATCATAATAATAAAATTATCTTCAAAGCCACATTCCCAGCTTCCTAAAGCTGAATGGCTGTTTCTCGTAAAAAGTATTGTTATTTGTGCAGTACATTTTCTTGTATTTCAAAGAGAAGAAGTAGCAAAAGAATAAATTTGTTGCTATGACTTTCAAAAGAAATGAGCTGCTGAGTTGGCCGAACAGCTGATCAAATCTTAACTTAGAAGCTGTGAAGACTTCAGACATAAGGTATAATTACAATATCTGTGGTGGTCTAGATTTTGTTACAGACCTTGAAAAAAATCATTAATTAGTCGAAAGAGATCAGAGATGAAAGGCTTTATTATTCTCTCTGGCGTTGCAGTTGGCTTAACTCTCTAAGCGGGCAAAATCAGTGCCTTGTGAGGTATTATAGAACAAATCTTGAATGATTAGTGATACTTATATGTACCTCTTCAATGTAATTGTGTGTGTGTGTGAGTGCATGTGCATCAAACAGCAGTAGATGGCTTAACCCTGATAATCTCCATAGTAAATGTGTACTTCCTCCCTTCTCTGTATGTGCAAAAATACCCAACAATGTGGTTCTCTGGGTATAAGTTTCATTATGTCTACCTTGTTTTGGCTGCATTTAATGTAATTAATTTGTAGCTCAACACAATCAGTTTGGAAAGATTGAATTTCTTGGCAATGCTGACAGACTGGGATAGTTACCTTTAAGAAGTTTCAGGTGTATAACTATTCCAACATAACAGGCTGTTTATGTAAGGAGATACAGTCAAACAGAAGGCAAAAGGAGAAAAGCCCAATTGAGAAGCTCTTGTTATTGAAGTTAAAAAAAAAAAATCACTGAACACTCGCTGAACCATACTGAGTGAAGACACAGTTCATTCTTAAACCTCTAATTTTTTTTTAAACACCAATTTATTATGCTTTGTAGCAATACTCCTTTGTTTACAAACAGATGATTCAGAACCCTTCCTGGTTATAACATTCCTGTTTTACATCATAAGTTTTACATTTTAACTCACTTAGGAAATCCAGGTCCTACTTGTGAATTGGATGTATCAGTATATCTGCCATAGCTGCACCCCTGCTGCCACTGTCAGCTGGGAGAGGACTCCTTGCTCCAGAGGGCTCCTGGAACCCAAAGGTGGCCCCTGCCCAGTTCAATGGGACCAGCTCACTGCCTTTTGCTCCCATCCTGCGCTGCGATGTGGGTTTTTTTCCCTGAATTCAAATGTATTGAACTTTTGGGTTCAGTTCCTATTAAGACTGGTCCTGTAAGTTATTGACTTGGGCTGACCAATTAAAGCACCTATTTTTGAATGAAACTGGATTTTATTCTCTTGGAATTGTTCAACTTCTTTTTTTACAAGAAATTTAGTAACTTTGACAATATCTGTGAGTATTGATTTTCCTTTCTTTCAGTTTTACTTCACATATTGTCCTTTGCTGTCCACAGATACACAGTTTTATTCAGATATAAAATGGAGAAGAGAAACAAGGACAAAGTGAGGGTGTGGGGAGCAGCAAGTAAGAAAATTGCTGAGAAAGGAAAGAAAAATTAACACACACATACACCAACCAGAAGAATTTCTGTTTTCACAAAGGAACTTGTAGTTCTCCAAAGAGTTAGCAGGAATAACACAAATCTGGTACATCCTCCAGGTTCCAGTAACCTATGCTTCTATCTCAGGACAGTCAAATTTTTAGATATGTTGATTTTAAAAGTCATATGTATTTTCTTACATTTACTATGTGTTAAGTTCACAATTCCAGAAGTAAACAGAAATTATAATATGCCCAAAAGGACCTGCAGTACCTGAAAGGCAGTACCTGAATGAAAATTTTAAAATATTGTATAATCGCTGCAAGAATGCAACAAAATGCTCAGCTTCTCTTAACCCTACAGGAAGATGAGCTATAACACCTCCTCAGCCAATCAGCAGTACTAAAGCCTCAGACCAGGAAACTCTTTAAAGTACAGTATTTGAGAACATTGCAACAGGACTTTCCCATTGCTGCCCTTTCTTTTCCTTTTCTTTATGTTTCTAGAGTTACAAGCCACGTGTGAAGTTACTCATGGAGAAATTTGAGGGAGGTAACAGAGACACAGAGGATACTTCAAACAGCCGACCCGTCAAAATCCCAAGACAAGATGTCCCTATAGGAATACAGACAAGGAAAGCAGCACTTGAGAAATTTGCAAGTAAAGGATATGCAGCATATTCTCCAGGACCCAGTACCCTTCACAAACCTGTTCAGCCTAAGCCTCCTCTGGGAGTCAAGCCTTCAAGTGATGACAAAACACAGAAAGATCCAAACCCACCACATCTGAACCCAATGGCACAAAGGTTTGGTGTTCAGCTTCAGCCCACTAACAGAGGACATGATGAAAAAACTGGATGCACTAAATTCTCTGTCAAAACCAGTGACCCATCAAAAGAAGACCCAAAGCCTTTGAACCCAAAACCTGCATGGAACAAGTTCATTGCTCCTCCTGATAAAGAAAAATATCCTCTGGGACCAAAACCAAATTTAAGTTTTGCACCACAGGAGAGTGAGGCAAAACCAGAATTTTCAAAAGTAGCTGCAGTTAAGGAAAAATTGAGGTCTGCAACACAAGAAAATGAGTCCAAGCCTCCTGTTTCTAAACCACCACTTGCACAGAAGCCTTCTCTAAACAATGAGGTATCTCAGAATGAAGACACTTCTAATAAAAGTGGTTTTCTGCAACGACTGTCAGGACCTAGAACAAATATACACGCACTCCAAGAAGCAAAGGAAATGGGTGAAAATAGTAACTCTGCTGCAGAAGCTGCAGGCAGTCATTTTCCTAAAATAGCTCTTAAGCCTACTGGCCACAGGTCCAGCTTATCAAAAGGAACCCCCAAAACCGTGGAGGAAAACACTGAAGAAAAGGGAATGAGTGCCGCCAAGAACATCTTCCTCAACAAAATCATCCAGGAAGAAGCAGATTCTTCTCATAAATTCCATAAGATGAATACAGCGCTTGCTGCAGGAAGACCATCAGGTGAACCAGAAGAAAAAGAGGATGAGGACAGGAGTTCTAGAATGCCCAAGCGGAAAACCTTGCCCTCAGTGTTGAAGCTGGGCCAGCCCCCACAGAAGCCCAGCAGACCCCCCATTGTGCACCTGGGAAAGTTCCGGAAGAGCCGCCAAAAAAAGAGTAAGTCCACTCTGTTCTTGCTTCCTGGGTATTAGCTTATTGATGCATTTAGTACCAGGTCAATTTCAGATGGTATCTCCTCTTCTGTTCAGAAATAATATGAGACTTGTGCATCAAAAAAACCCTTAAAGCCTTAACTTAGGCTTGTGTCTCTTCCGTACAGGACAGAAATTAAAATTACATTCTCTATCCCTCAGCAGTAAAGTGCAGGAGGAAGGTTGACGGTACAGGGTTCCTCTGTTTCTCAAAACTACTCAGATACAGTTATAACTTGTGCCAGGGAGTATTTTCTCAACAGACATTTAATAAGTCCTGATTTAATTAAACAGATCAAACTTAGATTATTCAATTTTCAGTATAGTTAGTGAGAAAGGGTGATGCCTAATGGTGTGATTCAGAGCTCTAAAGTAGCTGACAATGGATGCTCTGACTCCCTGCTGTACATGTGTGGTACACCAGGTACATTCATGTGATTTAGTTGATACATAATTTGTTCTTGTACCTTCTGCGTCTAGAATACAGCATGGCTTGTGTTTCAGCAGTTCTGAATTCACGTAAGGCTGGTCTTCCTGAGGCTGAAGAGATTCAGAGGGGCTATGGCAGGATGAAAAAGCTCAGAGCTGATTTCTCCCAAGACAAAAAGCCTCACTAAAAACACAGAGTCTGCATGCAACTATATGTTGTGTTACTATTAATTCCACTCAAATATTAGGAGTGTATCAGTAATAGAAAATGTACTTTCTTTTCAGCTGCTGTATTCTGGTTTTCCTCTGTTACCCTATAGTTAAGGAAATGTTCTCACAAATCCAAGATCAGGCCAAGATCCTCAAATGGTGCAAATTTGTGTTTATCTTTAAAACAAATATGCCCATATACAGTCTCAATGTAGAAAGGCAGCATTTTCAGCCAACTACACTAGTAAATGTTTTGGTAAAATAGGAAGAGTAAGAGCTCTGCTAGTTAAAACTTTGAGAAGTCCTGACAAAGGCTGGAAACACAGAAAATTGACAATTTTTTTAAAATACATTTTTTTATTAACTTGAAGTAATTAATGGAGGAATTTTTACTTGTTGTTCTGCTCACTGTCTTTTTCAGATTTTTTTTCTGGTTCCCATTCAGTTATAGACACAAAGCATTTTCTTCACCCTCTTTTTAAAACTGAGCATAAGAAGTATTTATCCTGTGCATTTTAAATTAATGCTGTGAGCAGGGCTGTAAGAATACTATCAGAACTTTTGCTAGAGGCAGGGTGTCCAGCTGTTACTAACCAGAGGTAGGAACAGCCACCACCTTGATAAGGGAACATGAGCTAAGGATGGAGATTCCCAGTGTGGTGGCACAGGTGGTTTTCCAAATATGTTGCAAAACTCACACACAACTAAGTAGAAGTGAAGGATCAGACACGGTCTTCTCTAGCTCACGGTCATAGGAGCAGCTCAAGACTGAAAGATTTAGAAACCACACCCATGAGAAGCTGTTCATATTGTCCCTACAAACTTCAGCCTTCCCCCCCCAGAGCTGGCATGTAGACCTTGATGTTCTGTTTGGCTTTAATTAATGCAGCCCATTTCTTTGTGGCCAGAAGTCTACACAGAACAGTTCTGGTGGACAGACAAAGTATTCTAGAGTGAATCCTGACCAACTGCTTTTCAGCTCAACAGTTACTCATTGCTGATATGTTTCTTGGAACATAAATAAAAAAATCTACCTGCTTCGGAAGGGCGGTTAAACTGAACTGTATTTTTTTCCTTAACCGTCATTTCAAGAATCAAAGTCATGTCAGGAAGACACCACCCTCACAGCACAGATTCTTCCTGCTCATTTCTGTGTCCTGGTGAACAGAAGCTTGCCATAGTTGCTTAATTTGCTGGTGTGATTCAGGTGCTGAATACAAAGAACAAGCAAATGAAAATAGTTTTTCCATGCAGAAAAGCTTTCTAAGATCTAACCTTTGGTCTGAAATAGGGCAAAAGTTAGGCTTTGCATCGTCCTTTGAGAAGAGAAAACCTCCACACATAGTGGTTTTTACATCTCTGTTAGGAGCATGTGCCTGCACTATGGAAAACCTTGTATTGTCTCATTTAAAACAGGAGTTTGAGTTCTGCTTTCTCAGAGGTATCAATTCACCCCTTCTTTAGTTGTTATCCTTGCCCATGAAACTTGTTTGACTGGTTTTTGAAAATAAGTATTCATTGGGCATGAAATGACATTAAACGTTAGAGGCTGAAAGACTTAGCTTTGGAACAGCAGTCTTAGTCATGTGTGGGAGAAGGATTTAAATCATCCACCATACCTGCATGAATGCTAAGGGATGTTAGTTTGGTGTTGGCCTTGCTGTGGATTAGAAATTTTCACCTAGTCCTGAAAAACTTTTCATGATAAAACTTCTGTAGATACAAATGTCTTTTTTAGAAAAGTGGTATTGAAGTGCTACTATTTTCCAGTGAAGGCAGGCTTTAAGAAATTCCTGTCTGGGCCTGTGAATACATGGCAGAATAGTAAATTCCTGTGTTATGCCCCATTACAGCAATTTTCCCTGAGGGATCATATTTACGTCAGCTAAGAATCAATGGGATGCACGTGCTTTCAGTGTTCAGAAAATAATACCAACTATATTGTTTTATAATAAACATCCAAGGTGTTAGAAAAAAAGAAGAGAAACCAAGTTATTTTGCTGACAGCTTTCCAAGTGAGGCCACAACTGTAGTGTTGCTTCCCGAGGGGAACTGCACTCAGCGCAGTGGGATTATACAGGTACAGGTGGCCACACACACAAAGGCAAAGGCTGAGACCCCCAGTGCTCTCCACACCTCTGCACAACTCGTGAACAATTAACACCGGGGCTTCAGTTTTTCAGTGAACAAGAAGTGGGCACATGCTGTCAGTCTGCTTCAGTCAGGGGGAAAATTCTTCAGAATTTTTAAGAGCCTCCGCAACAAAGAATATTAAGGCTGTGGAGGAAAACCCTACCACTCCGGAGTTTTTGAAGCATTACCTTCAAAGGTCAAGGATTTGTCACATAATTCTCCTAAAATATGTGGGCAAAACTGTAAATTAAACCGCTAGTATGGTTTACAACATTGAAAAAGATAAATCACTGCAATTTAAAAATTAATTCAACCATCCTGAGAGAAATATGAATGAGACAGTTACTTATCTGTCTCAGTTAGTTAGTTAGTTAGTTATCTGCCTAAGAAAACAGGTAAACCAACATTGAGTGTTTCCTTGCAGGAGTTGCTCTGAGTGCAACTTGCTGCTCTTGTGCATAAGGAAGCAAAAGTACACAAAACCCATAGCAAATTAATATGTAAACTCATTGTACTTGATTATTTCCTTAGCTACAACAGTCTGCAACATTTTCCAAATGTCTTAGAGTATATTTTTATTTTTAAAGGAATAAATCGTATCCATTTAACATCAGAAGACAGCTCTCCACTGTGAATTGTCAAAGCTTCTGCAACTGGCAGCAGATCTTCCCCTAAATATCTCAATTTTTGTTTGTTACGGCTTATGTGCCACACTTATTCCCTTCAAGATTATCTGATTCTAGTAAATTAACAGTAAGATGTGGGTTGTTTGTATCACAGAATGGAGGCACAGAAATCTGTTTTTCTCATGTATATACTTGTTACAGTCTACACATGAATTCCAGAGTTGTTCCTGCAGTTGAGTACTCTAAGTCCCATTGAGTCAGCCATAACCATTCCTGAGAGGAGGCTTCAAAATCTAAGACGCAGAATTTAGGACTCAGAAGAGAAACCATGAGAGTGAACCTGTTAATTTTGGTAAGAGGTTTGACACGTAGTTTGAATGGCTTTGAGGCCCCTTCTGTTTTGAATCAAAGTATATAACATATTCACACAATCTGTCTGGACCTCTGCAAAGGACTGAATGGAGCACATGACCTGTTGTGCTCTACTTGAAACCATTTCCCACCTTCCAACAGGGCCAGTGTTGGATGGATTTAACACAGTGCCTTGAGGATTACACTACATACAAGAGCAGCCTTTGTGAAGAAGTGCTAAGAACGGTAGTTAGAAAGGAAAATTCATAAGGATGAAGAAAAAAGACAGCCATGAGTTTGCAATGGAAGGTGACAGAAAGGAAGCTGCTGGAGAAAAAAAGTAAAACTGATGGAACTGAGTAATTCTTTCTGATTAGTAATATTTCCTTAATTTATTTTCTGAACTCTTGTTATTTTGTACATCTGTTTTGATTCACAACAAGAAACACCTGCTTATGCACCTTCATCATATGGTTGCATTTTATGGGTCACAATACAAAAGCATCTCTTCTGTACCAAAGCTTCAAGTGTTCTGAATACCTGTCCAGATTCCAGAAAATAATGTGAACACTATAAATTTAATTTAGAGATTGATAAAAACGATAAGAACAGGCTGAAAGTTTCCCATTCTTTAAGTTGACACACATTTTGCTTAAAGCCTACTTTACAACTATTTTTAGCAAGTGAGTGTATCCAGCAAATCACATTACTTTATAGACAGCTTTATGGTCAAGTCGGAAAATATCCTTTTTTTCCCTGATACACAAAAGTACTGTGGTGATGGAGTTCTGGACATGTTGCTGGTACCATTACTGGAGAATGCATCTTGAACCATAAGGGTGTCTAGCTCAAAAAAAATGCTTTGTAGTCTGTTTACTTTTAATTACAAGAATGATTAACATATACTTCCCATATTTGAAGTTTGATATGTACTGAAATTTCTCTCTGAGTTGAAAGTCCTAATTTCTCTGTACTCTTTAAATATTTCCTTAGCAGCTCACAGAGGTAAAACCTATGCAGCATGCATAATGTTTGAATTTGAAACAATGTGTGCCCTACTGGTGCAAGTATTTTAATCTTAATTTTCTAGACCAGTTTTAGCTCACAGGGAAAAATGCTCTTAATGAATCTTCATCATTTGGTAGCATTAAATGGGTAACACAGGACCAATTAATATAGCTCATTATAGAAAATGTATTTTAAAAATCATAATTCATTATATTCATATATAGAAAACTTTCAGTCATTCTTGAAAGTTTTGATCTTAAATGCTACAATAGATATTCAGTATTAATAGAGACAAAAAAAACCCCCGAGAATTTCATAGTAAAGCTGTTAGGAAGATTTGGAATTGTATCTAACGGGTTTTTTTATCCTAAAAAGGTTCATTTTAATAAAGAACATTCCTGAGGTCACTGGTTTCCTCTTGAAATTGAACCCTCCTCAGATATGTGCGTTTGGAACAATGATGTTCCTTGTCTGCAAATTCTGAAGAGAAAATCTGCAGACTTCCACTGTCCAAATGCAAGACTTTATTGCATGGGAATTTTTTATGAAAATTATTTTTTATATACCATGACACGTATGATGTATTTTTTTTTCATATTCAAAAATAGGTAGGAGATTATAAAACCCTTCATCTTTTTTTTTAGTTTGGGAAATAGTCACATTTTAGAAAGTTTTCCAGTACATTTTCTTTTGCTTGCCTTTGCATTATTGTACACATTTTCTTTTGCTTTCTCTTTCACATATAAATGAATTACAAAATATTATTTTTGAATTATTGCTATCTTACATGTACTCCATCTCTGAATGCTTTCAATTTTTATTCTTTTTTTCTTGCATATGAAATAATACCATGCAACAAAAAATTAATTGACTCAGGTTTATAAATATTTTTTATTAAAACCAGAAGTAGTTATTAAGGCTTTTTATCAGACAAATGAAACGTTTCAACTGCAGTTCAATTGGTAATTAATTTTATGTTCCCCTTTAGATAAGGATAGGCTTCTCTCTATGATAACACATCTGCAGTTGGAAATCACTTTCCTAATGCCAGTCAGCACTGCTCAGGTGAAGAATTAGTAATATCTAACCTCATATTTAGTCCCTTCAAGGCCCAGTCCTGTAAACTTTCACATATGGAAGTACTTTGTGTGAAACTGTGAGGTTTCTTTTGGGAAGACGACTATCTGCATGATTAATATTTTTCAGCCATCAATCTTAAATGTAGATTTAGATGCTCACTTCACATGCTGTATATTCTTCATCTAGAATGGGAAAAATCCCCTACCAGGTATGGAGTCTAGGACTTAATATGTCAACTCTATGACATTTTTGAGAATATAAGGGATAGAATAGGTTTTAAATGTTATGTGAAACACCCTTAAGGTAGTCTGTGAATCTGTTGTGGAAAGATTTTCCAATTGAGACCAATGAGAAGTTTTGTTTAAAAAAGGACAAATTCTCCGCCTGCTTTGATCATCTTTTCCATGATGTGTGAGCAACCATCAGCAAAGTGATCTGAAAAAGGACGGAGACTTAGGTCTTCATTTTCCCCTTTTCCCTTTGTCTGAAATTCCACCCTTTTGGGATGTAATTTTGTTTGCACACAGGAGAAAAAAAGGAGTTTAACCACTTAACTGGGAGGAGCATCAGGAGAGATGAGGAAAAGAAAAAGAAAAGAAAAAAGAAAAAAGAAGAGAAGAGAAGAGAAGAGAAGAGAAGAGAAGAGAAGAGAAGAGAAGAGAAGAGAAGAGAAGAGAAGAGAAGAGAAGAGAAGATTCATAAAAGGCATAATAGGCATTTTTAAAAGCAGAGTCTGGACTGAAGGAGAGCAGCAACCAGGAACTTTCTGTGCTCTTTGTTTTCAAGGTGTGAGCAGTGTCACAACTGAACCTTGTTGCTACAGTATGTGTAACAACAGCATAATCAAAAGCACGGAGCTTCAGCTCTGTTGTAAGTTTACCTGCTCACACTGAGCAGCTCCAAAGCAGCATAATAGTGAAACCTGAAACCATGGTTTGTATCTAAACGAAAATGTGGTTAGGGAAGCAGAGCACAGCTCTCTGCACATTACAAATGAAGTAGGAAGTGGCTGATCAGCTGCTGCAGATGTTGTTGCAGGTTCTTAGTAAACCCTCTGTAAAACCCAGAAAACTTCCCAGGTCTTGCATGTAGAAGTGAAGTGCTTTGCAGTAAAACTGAAAAGCATGTTGGCTTTGCAGAGTAGCTCAAAAGCATTTTGCTTTATAAAAGGATTCTTTCAAAATGCAAGACTTTCTGATATGTAACTGCTTCAAAAATCCTGAAGTCATTTTATGATGAAAGCTATAAAAATTCTCTAAGAATTTTAAAATTGCATGCATTTTTTCCTGCAGAATATTCAAAGTTTCCTTGTAGTACCTGCTCATTGTCAGGTCTTCTTAACATTACTAAAAGCAGGAGTCCACACCACACCAGGAGCTACCAGACCCCCCGCATCAGGGGTCAAAGGGAATAAGGTCTTACCAAATGCCATACTCTAGGCCAAAGAAAGAAGGTGTGGTCTTCTTTTTAGGATGCAAGTCAAGAATCAGTTTTTCCCTTGCATGTGCCAGGGATTGCATGGTTATGGAAGGGATTTTCTTACATATGTATGTGTATTTATGCTGTGCATTTATGGTGAAGCAGGCATGATGAGGGCAAACTCAAAATGGAATGTGCATAGTGCTATGCATTGCTGTTCAGTTCCAGTTTTATTTAGGATGCAATCTTGGACCAGAAATTTCTGGGTTGAGACAATGGATAGTATCTCAGCACAGCACTGAATGTTTTAGTAGGGTGAGAATGGCTTTTTCTCATTCTGCTCTGAATGCTTTTGCCCACATAGAATTCACAGGTTCCGAAAAAGTTGGACTTCTAATTTCTCTTTGAATTCACATGGGAGAGGCATAGAAATTATAGAGTTCCCTTATATGCCTGTTGATTTCTTCTGCTGTTGAATACAGAATATCTGGACCTGAAGGGAAGATGGGATTTTTCTCTAGGTGTCATACTGGCTGCCAAAGATGTATCAGTGTTTCCCTTTCACAAGCCAAGAATGGCAAGGGTCAAAGTCACAAGTATTGCATTGAGACAACTTTAGTGTCCTTCACTTCCCGATAAACAAACATTCCCAAGAATGTAAGTGACCTTTTGGCCACTGCCTATATGGACGTTGTTTGAGAAGGTTCTCCAAGAACACAAGAAACATTTTTGCAGTGTTCTGTGCTTAGTTGTACTGTAAGTGCTGAAGATTTGGGCATGATTAAAGAAGTTTAATGCCACAAGCAGCAGTGTAATGGGGTATTTGGGACATTCTGTGGACAGTTTTTATGGCAAGTTTCTCTATACAGCTGCAGTTCTTTTCCATCTGTTCTCTTGTTTCTTTTTGAAAAGCCTCAGCTTCTGCCTCTGTTTATTCAGTGCAGCACAACATGTGAAAAAACTGAGAATCCTAAGAAGAGAGGAGAGGCTATTTGGAAACCGAGGTGTTAGATATCAAAGCTGCCACACAGCGACCACCCTTAACGCAGTTTACTGTGATGAGAGTGCTTCAGGTGCATGTGAAGCCAGGATGTAGTTTCAGTTTGATTTCTTGATCTGAGTGTCTGCAGCTGATTGCTGTTCCACTACCTCCACAGAACTTTTCCATGTTTTTATAGTACCAAGGGTCCCAGATGATAAAAATAAAAGGAAATATAGTCAAAATTAAATGCTCCATTAAAATAGGAAAAAACACACTATTGAAATGTCATAATAGCTTTGGCTCAGCAGGCCTGATTATAACACCTTTTTTTTCCAAACAGCTTTTCAGCATGTCACTTTCCTACCCAACTCATTGCACTATTTCCAGTATTAGAATTAGCATATTTTACACCTACACCATAAGTGCCATAAGTGTAGCTAATTAAGCTAATTACAACTCTAAAGGCAAAGAGGAGTTAGTTCTGATAGCTAGAAAACAAAAAAGCAGTATTACCATTAGTATGATGATCATTTAGTTGCTGTTAGATTATAGCAAACTACAAAAATTAAAAAGGACAGGTTGTTCAGCCTTTATACTTAAAAATAAGCACTTAATCTAAAATGCATGTGGTGTCCTTTCCTGGCTCAGTTTCCTATTGCCTGGATTTGGCTCTCAAGAGACATCAGATAAAAGAAGTATTATGTACAGAGACTTGGGAAGAATTTTTACCTTAGTCCTACAAACTTATCACAAGAAGTAATACAATATGATGACATAAGGTTCATATGCATGTTGCGCATATACACCACACTCTATTATGGCAACATAGATATAACCACAGAAAAACTGACACAGGATTCCCTATTAAAACACAAAAATAAATTTGAGAGTATCATTAATACCAATTAACATGGCTTTCATGAAAACAAAACAAAACAACAACAAAACAAAACCAACCAACTAACCAAAAAACCAGACTCCTTTCTGGTTGCTTTCTTTGATTAGAATCTAGAATTCAGCTGCAGATATGTGTTGTCAATAGTATTTATTATAAGGGATTTTAAAACAATGAGAAATTGTAGCTGGTAAAGTCTGTGGATGAATAGAGACTGTGAAGAATTAAAAGCTAACCCATAGTCCACAGATACTCAGATACAACAAGAGCACAGTAATGTGTAATCCTGGGTCATTTAAGCAAAGTTTGCTTTTATTCAAATGCAGTTGTACAGGTATATTGAAGAAATGTAAACCATACCTGCAAAACAAGGTAGTGTAATGGTTTGGGGAAAAAAATCTAGTTATAAGCAACTCTATAACTGGGTAAGGAAGATGACGAGACACAAGAGTATAATGCATAAAGGTTATCAGCTTGTAACTCTTAATTCTTGGAGTTTTACCCGTAAAGAATTTTCTTATAGTTACAAAGTTTTTGAATAAAAACTTCTTGCTTATGGGCATTACTCAGGAGTCTGCACTTCCAAAACAGGAGGAGGGATGGCAATTGGAAAAAGTACTGAAACCCCCTGGATGCAATCAGTAGAGTTATGGCCAGATGAAGAATGACATGCAATTTTCATCACTACATGTGGCAGACAAGTGCATGCTGTGTAGAATTCCAGTGCCATATTTTTTAAAGTATTGGAAAGATTGGAGAGATAACAGAAATAGCTGCAAATTAATTGCTACATGGGGAAAAAAAAAAAAAAAAAGGACCTTAAATTGAGATTTAAAATAGTGAGTCTTTAAAGTCACTGAAAAGAAATCTGAGTGATATATTATTTTTAGTGGTATCAGTACCTTATGGGTATAAAACAGTGGTGAACAGTGGTGATAAAAAGGCTTTTGATCCTGTGTGCAAAGATAAAAATAAAAGTAATAGAACCTGAAGCCTGAGGAACTGAGAAAACAGTAAGATGCATATTTTCATAGTGAGCAAACTTAAACAAACAAGTACCACTACAAAAACACCATAGTATTCTTTCTCTTGTCAACACTCCTCAAAAAACGGAAAGACACATTTTAGCCAAAATGTTACTTTAGTATATCTCTAGCTGTTGAGCTTAATATAGCAGCAAATATTTTAAATGTGATGTAACACACAGGACAGCAATCAAAGGATGTCAGCATTGAACTGGAAGGGATATGTAGAAGTTGCTTGTCACTGTGTTGATATCCATCTCTATGTATAGGGTAAGAACAACTGTACTAGAATTCCTTCATCTCATAAATTTATCCTACTTCTTCAAAATGGACCTCAGGCATGGAAAATCCACTTTCAGTATTGGAAAGTGCCCCCAAACAAATGTTGCTGGCCTTTAAACACATTACTTATTGCCTCTTCACTATGGAAAAGAAGGGGGGAAAATATAAATTATCCCTTTCTTCACTGCCAGAGACTTAGGTCATTCATTTTGTTCATTTTGTTTACCATGTTTCCCTAAACAACCACCATTTGTTCAATATATTCAGGAATTCATGTTTTCTAGACCTCATTCTTGCTATTCTCCTTTGGGTACTCTCCAGCTGGTGCACATTAACCCTGCTGTAGCCTCCTCAGTACTAAGAGGAAGGATTATTTCACTTGATTTTTGGGCTATATTTTTGAATAAAATGTTAAAAAGATAAGTGGCACAAATTTAATCTTGGCATATTTTAAATTGCAAGGATCTTCTTTCGCAGGATGCATGTTCCTTAGCAAAAACCACAACAGAATCCACCTGTGTAATCATCAGTGTTGGGTCTATGGGTACTTTGCTGTTTAAGCAACGGAGGAACTTAACAGGTTTAAAATGTGCTGTTGTTCATATGTATGTTGACAAGGTGGTCCAAGCATCCATGAAGAAAAATGTATCCACACATTTTTGAGTTGTTTGGTAGTAGGTAGAAAAACTGTCAAGGCCTGATAATTTCACTTTGATTTCCATGTGAGATATGGAAAGGTCCATCTAAAAGTTATCAATACCCCTTTTCCTGTCAATCCCAAGGGCAGGATTCCAGACATCCAAGCTAAAAAAGCTCTCTCAATAGCTTCTTGCAAATTTCAGTATTGATATTAAGCTTCAGAAAATATTTGTCATTGTTCTGTGTTTGAGACACTTTTTTCAGTGTGGTGAACATTTCCTTTGCTTGACAAGATTTTAATCTCTCACAGGTGTGAACTTAAAGAAAATCTCCAGAAGACAAGGGGTTTCTTCTCAGCTCTAATTGATTTTAACAGAGCTCTGAATTTGCTTTTTCCTTCTGTTCTCCTCTTCCTTGGATTTTCTTGGATTTGTGTCCGTGCAGTTGGGGACAATTATTTTTGGGTAGCTTTTAATCCACTAATGATACTTCAAAAAAAAAGATACTTCAAAAGCATCATGGCATCCAAATAGTGACTTAATTTGCTTGTGTAGAATAATTTCTCTCAACATGAACCCTCAGAGCAATGGTTGCTCTGGTTTGGTTGTGGCTTGTGCAGGGAGAATGAATTCAGTGCAGCACACATGCACACCAGCTCACTCGTGTAATTGTGGCTTCTGTGCCTGGTGCACAGCACCATTTTTTTTAGGCTACACGTGTCTGTTGAGGGTGTAGCTTCTGTGCAGCTTCTCAAACTGCCACTTTTCTAGTCTGAGCTTGCTAGAAAATTAAGTCCAGACTTTTAAAACTTACATTAAAAGTGTATTTGAAGACGTTCAGAGGCCTGTACCTCTCTTAATAAATGCCAAAATATGTTTTCATCTCTCATCCCTTCCCTTAAAACTCTTTCTCTGAGGAAGAAAAACTCAGCAAGACTGCATGAGTGCTCACATGAAACTCTGCAGTTGGTCTTTTCAAGCAAATTGTGGAATTAAATTATAATTTAGTTTTAAAACACAGGTGTTAATATACTGGATGAACTGTGATGGTTTTGTATCTTGTTCGTGTCTTGGCAAAGACATTTTCAAGGCCTTGGATGGGCAAAACATTCTTACATGCAGAGTCTCTTCCCCTCTACTCTGGTAACATAATGTAACAAAAATATCTAAGAGCAGGTTCAACAAAATATACTTTCTCTGGGGTGTGTGCAGTACTGATATTTTACCCAAAACTCATCAAATACAGCAAGGTTCCTTTGTCAGCTGTTTGCTGGATAAATTCAGTCTGTTCTGCTTTATTTCAGATCCTGAAAATGAAGGTTTGAAACAGAAAACATCTTCCTCAGCAGCACTTGCCTCGCCGATACCTCCATCACACTCTGCTATGCAGTTGCCACCTCCTCCACCAGCCTCTCACCCATCCCTGCAGGTGCCAGCAGCTCCCAGCCTGCCTCCCAGAAACATCAAGCCCAGCTCTGAAACAATGTGAGTGAACATAAGCCACAAGGTCTTTATTTTCTCACCTTTCACTGCCTATCACTCCTCCTGCAGCAGCTGGTGAAGGCTGCAGGAGTTCCAGGTTTCTGAGACAGGGGTGTCTCACACTACTTGCCTTATCCCACCCTATACCTGGCCTGTTCAAAATTAGCTTTTATTAGTTTGAGCCCTCCATCTATTCAGTTTTTTCCCTGAATTGTCTTATCTATACCAACACTTTTTTTTGCCTTGTTGGTGAGGGGATCAGGAAGGGAACAGACTGGTTTTTTACTCCAGAACAATCCAAAGACTTTAAAACACTGATAGAAAATCAATTTCATCAATAGCTGAAGGTTTTCCCTGAATTCTTCTGGGCAAAGAGGGCAAGGAGGGTCAGGTCTATGAGTCAATACCTCAGGAAGCAGCTTTGCAAGCTGGAGGAACTGAGCTCAGCACTGGTTGTGAAATTGCACCAAGGCAGTGTCATGGGCTCATGTGATAACCCTGAGAAGCCTCTGTTGATATGGGGCTCCTTTCTTTATCCTTCTTTGAAGAGCTGTGTATAAAAGCGGAACTTCGGCTGACAGAGTTGTAAGTACTTGAGTCCAGCATCAAAACTGACCAGAATCAAGCTGAGCCTGAATAATGAGCTGCTCTCTGACCAGCAGTTACTGCAAAGAGATCAAACAGCAGGCAGGGAGAGTTAGAGAGGCGTGTCCAGCTCAGTGCTGTGTGACAGCATTAGTCTTGCCTCACGGCCACAGACCCTGCAGCAGCCATCCTGGATATCATCCTCTTTACCAAGGCATGGGAGCCAAGTTTGATTTCAGAGACCTGTGAAATGTACCTCCAGATGACTTGTCTGCTCTCCCACCCCTGTGTGGCCTGTGAAGTCTCCCCTCTGCTGAAAATGTGTGTCTGGGTGCTGACACCTTTGCTTTCACCTTTCTCCATGCTTTCCTCATCAAGCCAATTTTAGAATGTCCCATTCTGCTTTCAAGTCCTTTCTTTGATTATACTTCTTTGATGATGACTGTCAGCCCTTCTTTTCTTTCAGCTGTTACAAGGCATTATAAAATTAAAAGTTCCTGATATTATTAGTTATATTCTCAATTTGATTTCTTGTTTCTCTCATTTGGACAACATTTTAAATCTAAGAGCACTGGAGACATTTCACCTGGCCTAACCTTACACCATTGTTTCTCTTGTCCATAGTTTAGACTTTAAGCCCAACAAGTCAAAGTCTCAGAGCTATATTTAACATTGAGCAAAATCTGGTGTTGTCCTTTTGCTTTATGTAAGAAGCCTGCACCTGCAAAAATGGTTAAAAAGCCCAAAAGATTCTTTCCGTTCAGTCAGCCCATCTGCCTATTATATTTTTCATACCATGCTCATAATCATGGTATCTGAGTGCCTTCGGCTCTCTTGATGTTTTTTACTCAGGATCAAGGTGGCCCCATCTGAAACACTGAGTCACAGTCAGGGAGAGCAATTTAGAAAATCTTGTGTGTACTTAAGTAGGATATAGGGCTCAATAGACTGTTCAGCCTTTGTATAAAATAGATAATAAAAAGCACCAGAAAAATGGTGAATGAAAATGTAATCGTAAAACCATCTTCATAGGTTTCACATGTCCACTCTTTCATACTTACAGAAGCCCAGAGAATGAAGAAAATTATGATGATGTTGAATTTGTTTCACAGGGTAAGATGCATACATTTTATACATTTTAATTAATGGCTACTATGAGAAGCTGTAAGCATATTGTATTTATAAGATAAACAAAAGTATATTGTATTCAAGAGTGATTATTGTAACTAATTATGCTGGTTCTGTAGCTTTATGGGTGAAGATAGTTGTCTCATTACACTAACAGATCTACTGTTCTGTGATTAATATGACAGACTCTCAGAAACTGCTTTAAATTTCTTTCTTCCCCCTCTCTGCCCTCTTTTTCCTTTTTTTTTTTTTTAGTAGAAATATGCTGGGACCATAAATCACCAGATTTTCCAACCTGAACCAAAATGAATGCTGCTTTTTTCAGAGTTGACACTGTGTGGTCTGGTGAAGGAGGCACTGTTTTACACTTGATTAAAAAAAAAAAAAATCCGTTGACTGTGCTTTTGCTGTCTCTTTGTGGTCTGACTCAGTGAGAGGCAGTGAGTTGTACCAGGAGCAGCAGAGAAGCAGATTGTGGCACAAAGAATTTCAATCTGCCTTCTGGTCCCTCCTTGGCGGCACTTGGTCTGTGCCAGGCACACTGTGCATCACTTAGTGTGCTAGCCATCCGCGACTTCCAACAGTGCAGGCTGCGGACCTGAAACCAAGCTTTTCTTACCTACCTGCCTGCAGGCTAAGGAGGAAGCAGGAGAGTCACAGAATATCTTCTCCTGCTGCCCAGGGCAGAGGCTGGCTTAGAAAACATCCTTTGGGCTACTTATCAGCTGTGAGGCTGGTGCAAAAAAGTTCTTTGAGGTCTGTTTGGATTTATTAGGTTTTTAACAATTACTTTTCCATATAAATAACCATTTTTGTAAAAAAATAGCATAGGTAAATTCACCACTGTCATTAAAGATTTTTTAAAACAAAATTTACACTTTTAAAATACATGGTGAAATATGCTATTTGTAGATATTTTTAGTTTACAGCGTTCTACAAAAGCAATCTAGAAAAACTCTGATTTTTGCATTCACACTTTCATCAAAAAACAGGAGCCTGCACATATTTCTAGTTAATATCACTGATGTTATTAGCAGTTTTAAATAGTTAATGCTAGCATGAATTGTTTTCTGTACAGGAAAAAAATAAATATCCTGGTTTTATTTTTTGTTCCTATAGGTCATGGAAATACACAGAGGGTAAGTGCTATCCCCCGACATAAATCTATCCTTTCTTACCAACAACTTACAAATTTGGTAAAACCTGTTTGACACACTAGACAATTAATTGGAGATTTAATCCAGTGTATTGACAGTAAGTTGTAGAAGCAATTATTTGTTGTGAAGGCTAGAAGTAAAGTCAGGGAAGCAGAGTAAACTTGAATAAATTATCAAAGCTGGCTAGACACCAAAAATTGATTTTAAAAAAGTGCAAAACTACACCTTCTATTACCTCTGACACTTCATTTCACTGGAATTTTCCAGAAATAATAGAAATAAGGGCCCTGTTCCATTCTAGTAATAGAATATATCATTTAATATTTCTGTTAATCACAGATTTTTATCAGTATGTTTAAGTACCTGGCTATATAAGGACAAAAACAGTCTCTTGGACCCTAATCTGAGTCCCATTTAGATCCTTAGTATTCCAGTTTAAATAGTGCTAACCCTGATGCCTTCATTATGGCAGTGCAATCATCAGCACAGACAAAGACTTTATAGGACTAAATTTGCAATTAAAACATCCACTTTGGATTAAGCAATGTGCTAGTGTGATTCTAAAAATCCAAGGCTTCATAGTTGTGATATTGTAAAAACAAAGGCAGGAAAAAAAAGAATATTGGGTTTGAATATAGGAATAACTTGTTTTGGGAAGTATAAAATAATTTGTATTTGCATTTTGCTGTAAATGTTTTTTATATTGTTTGTATGAAGCTTACGTAGCAGGCCCAGTTTCGTCATCTCTTTCAAGATGTACTTAGACCATTGAAAATGTATTATTTTTTATAGGGCCAAGAAAGTGATGGAGAAACATATGAAGACATTAGTGACATCAGGTACTAATTCTAAACTCTATGAGCTATTGTAACTTTATTACTATCTTTTCTAATAGGTGTATTTCATCTGGCACAAAAGTGTCATTCCACTGTAGTCCCTGCCAGGGATTACCGTCCTTATTCATTTCACCTGGAGGAGGTCTGGTTGTTCACAGGTTCTTTCCTAGTTAGATCTGCCATGCCCTGGCCTGGAAAAACTCCTGCAATTAAATTATGTAGTTACTGTGGTCAAGGTAACAGAAGTCTGGTTTCTGATCTAAGGAGTATGTCTGAACCACTGGTTGGAGTTACAGCCTAGGAGGGAAAATAAGCTCAGCCCCAAGGTAGTATGGTCCCAGAAAGATCTTTTTTTGTTGTTGTTTTTCTTGCCTTTCAGATATATGTTCTTAGAACACTTATAAGAGGCTGGATTGACAATTTTCATTACCTGAGTCAACTAGTATAGCTACAGAGACAGAATACAAGCTCTGCTTATTCTTCTTCCATTTAGACCTTTACTTTGATGACTCTCCTGCCTTGGTAATGTCTAAATCTGTGGGATTTACTCTATTACAATAGCCAAAGAAAAACTCTAATTCCCTCTGAATAAGTAATAGATGTAGAATATTTCAGATGGAGAACAATTTTCAGCAAAAATTTATTGTTGAATTCCCTTTGCAAATTGATTATTTTAATACATGATTCAGAACCCAAACAAGCAATCCTCATTCGGTATTTTTTTTTAGCAATTTGAGCCTATCTGTTTAGCAAAATACAAAAAAAAAAAAAAGGAGCCTCACTCAATCAGTTCCATAGGTTTTCTAAAACAGAGGTCTTCCAGGCAAGCATTTGGCAGCAAATGGCAGAGCTGGAGATGTAGTCCTAATTCCATCCCAAGTGCCCAGACCTCAGTACTTTCCAGTACACAAGGCACAGCAGGCATTATACGCTGGTGTGAAGAAATGAGCGCAGAAGAGTGACTCATTTGTGTAGACTGCTGGAATAGGCTGCGGTCAGGTTTATAAATGCAGTCCAGTGGCAGCTCAGGCTTCAGATCAGCCTGCATCAACCACTGGTGGCCTGGGTAAATATTTAACTGCTGCATCCAGTACAACACCTAGACTGCTGCCAGTTCCCAAGCGTGTTCAACAAAATTAGCTCAGAGATATTTGGACACACACATGTGGAGCCAGATAACCTTTTTTGGTGTGCTGTCCTCATGAGGATGCCCACTTTAACTTATATATGTAATAAAGGGCTGCTTATGCTATCTGTTGCAGCTGCATTATGGTTTAGAATCTGTAGCTTTGATTTCACTTGGAGAAGTCTTTTTTCATCACCTGCAGTTTTTTGTCAGCCTTGGGTAAGGTAGTTCTAAGGAAGATTTGTTTCATGCATTCTGTCCCGGCAATGCACTTTCAGACCATCAAGGGGAAAAGAGAAGAAGCGGGACAAAGAAGATAAGAGAAGAATTGACCAAGAGAAGAAAGAACAAAAAGAAAAAGAAAAGAAAGAGCAGGAATTAAGGAAAAAATTCAAAGTAAGCTTTTTATTTTGTAATGTGGACAAAAGTATGCAAGAAGCATTATTTAGCATTGTCAAGTTCAAAATAACCTTTTCATCTGGCTACGAAACTATTTGTTATGGTAGGTAGTTCAAACATCTGCATAAATTCTGAGTAGGGGTTTAAGCTACCTTTTTGTGTTTGTCATATGCTTGAATGCAAGCTCTGCACTGATGGCAAAGATTGTGTGCTTACACAGTTTTCATTAAATTACCTTCTCGCCTTTTTTCCATGTAAGAAAGCCTTACAATTATCTGTTTTCACTTTTCTGTTTCTAATAATTTATATCATTAGAATAGCATCAAAAGTCCTTAATAAAAGTGGGAATTGAATCCTATACACATAGTGTTATTTGCTTTACTGTAGTCAGATACAAATGTATTTAGCCCTTTAAAGATTTCAAAATTGTATTGCAACACATTGCCCTTGCCTTGGTAGAAAGGGACTTATAGGAAATTCCAGCCTAAATGAGGAGGAGGAAAATAAGATATGTATAGGAGAGCTACAGTCATTGTCTGGGGCTAAATTATGAGACAGTTTTTTCTGTTTAAAATCGTTTTTATATAGCTGGTGGTCAGCATGCTTCCACAGTTTACAAGTCTGCCAGTCAGTTTCTCTTAACTATTGCCTGTTCATAATTCTCCATTCTGCTACTTTCAGTGTCACTGTACACAGTGGGAAGCTTTGTTTTTCTTCCTATTATGCTCTGTACACGTAAAGCCACAGTGATTCACATCATGGCCTTGGTCTGCTGTAGAGAGACTGACATGAGTTAAGAAGCAAATATTAAAGGTACACATAGTTAATAATAGTGAGTTAGCTGGTGTTTATTAGGCCCCAAGTCTATTTTTTAGACCACTCCCAAGAAGTGTAGGCATTAGTGCACAGAAAACTTTTAGCTTACAGACTGTTCTCCTGCAGCCATTAAGGTATTTTATTAATCTTAAAGAAATATATTTTAGTACACATTTTGTTTCCCATTCCCATTTATTGGTCACCTATACTGGATAGATATTCCTGAGCTAGTCTATAATGGGCAAGAGCAATATGCCTCTGAAATACATATCTTAAAGTCAAAAATACTAAAACCCAAAATGGCTTCTTCATAACATAATGTAAACATCTTCCAGAGTGAATCCTGAACATCAGTAAACTGCTTGATCATCTCTTGTGAGTATTTGCAAGATCATTTATAGAGCAGAATTGTAAACACTAAGCATTATATGGCAGACCCATTAACGTTAATTTTAATGAATATTTACTCCTATGACTGGTGTCAGGAATAGTGCAGCCAGCAGGACCAGGAACTGTCTGATTGTCCCCCTGTATTTGGCATCGGTAAGGCCATGCCTCGAATCCCATGTCCATTGGGCACCTCTCTCCAAGAAAGACATTGAGGTGCTGGAGTGAGTCCAGAGAAGGGCAATGGAGCTGGGGAAGGGTCTGGAGCACAAGTCCTGTGAGGAGCAGCTGAGGGAGCTGGGGGTGCTTAGTCTGGAGAACAACTGCCTGAAAAGGAGTTGTAGCCAAGTAGGGATCAGTCTCTTCTCCCAGGTTACAAGGGATAGGACAAGAGGAAATGGCCTCAAGTTGTTACAGGGATGTTTGGTTCAGATGTTAGGAAAAATTTATTCATGGAAAGGGTTGTAAAGGATTGGAAGGGATGCCCAGTGAAATGGCGGAGTCACTACCCTTGGGGGTATTTTAAACATGTAGATGTGGTGCTTAGGGATGTGGTTTAGTGGTGAACTTGGCAGGGTTAATGGTTGAGGTCAGTGATCTTAGAGATCTTTTCCAACCTAAAAGATTCTATGATTCTATGAATAGTTCTGCTGGAAATAAATGGAGACACCCACTAGAATGAAATACATCTGTTCTGTGAACTCATGAAAGGTGTCATAGGTTAGTTTGTTGATGTTAATCTTAGTATTTCTGTAATATTGCCAGTCAGTTCTTCAATTGCTCTATTGCCATGCAATTCCCTCTCTTTTAATCTCTGATTTTTAATTTAAACTGTGTAGTTGGGGCAGGAAGAAGCCTTTTTGTTTATTTGCCCACACTGTTTTAAATGTCAATGAAACAAATAACCATCATTATCATTATTTTTACTTTTTTTCTGAATGTCTGGGAAAGAACTCCATTTTTCCACATCTGTGATATCTTCTGTTTCTTCTTCAGTTAACAGGACCCATTGAAGTCCTTCATCAGGCACGAGCTTGCGTTGATCATAAGGGAGGGAAGAATGAACTGACTGTCAAACAGGGGGATAAGATTGAAATCATTCGCCTCACAGACAACCCAGAAGGAAAGTGGCTGGGCAGGATAAAAGGATGCTGTGAGTTCTGTTCCTTCACTGTGCTCCTGAATGTTTTCTCTGCATGACAGCGAACATGTGAGCGTTACACCAAGGACTAGCCCTACCAAGGCTGAGTCACTGGCCACCAAAGTAAATAATTACCACAACTCACCCTCCTGTCTTCAGCTGGCATACAAGTCTAGTTCATAGCCGGGAGTTATTGCACAACATAGTGTAACATCTATAGGCACTAGAATAAGTCGGGTACAATATGCTGGTACTTTCACTGACATACTGAGGGTTAATTCCCTGTCAGCAGCCTTCAAATAGCACCAGAACTCAGCTCCCTGCAAGTAACAAGTATCACATTTTTTCATGTCTTTGTATTAAACATAACATGGGTGTTCTTCAAATAGAATTAGAGGATTTAAGGGCCTGTTTTAAGTGTTTTTCTTGTTCTTATTCATATGGAAAGTTTCTAACTGACTCCTAGATTTAATTTTCTCTGAAATTCAAGATGTTTCTCCTATTGTATAAATACTACCAGGGGATCTTTGAGTATAAAGGGGTTGATGATCTGGCTTCTGGGTTATAAAAGGTTGATCCATAAAATTAATCAAAATTATTAAAAGCACTTGCTTGATCTTTAGGGGGACTAAAATGACAATAAAATTAGTAAGACAGTTCACACATGTAGAACAGTGTTCTACAAAGTTGTAGATGATACCAGCTGAACAGTTTGTAGTGATAGATATATACAGATAGTAAGGAACTGAGTGTGTCTCATATGAAGGGAATCTGAGAGAGCTGGGACTGTTCAGCTCCTGAAAGGAAGACTAAGGGGTATCTTAAAATTGTTCACAAATACCTGGTGGGAGGAGGTAAACAAGATGGAGCCAGGCTCTTTCCAGTGCTGCCCAGTGGCAGTGCAAGAGGCAACAGGCACATACACATTCTGTCTGAACAGCAGAAAACACTTTTTTTACTGTGAGGATGACCAAGCAAAGGAAAAGGTTGCTCAAAGCGGTGGTGGAGTCTCCATTCATGGAGATCTTCAAAACCTGACAGGACCTGGCCAATTTGCTCTAATGGAAGATCATGTTTGTTTAGAGGGATTGGCCAAGCTGATCTCAAGAGGCAAGTTCCAATAACAGCTTTTCCACAATACCTTGAAGTTGTGAAAATAAGTCAATTACATGGATCATTTTGTACACAGAAAACCAAACCTTGGTGAGGGCTGGGAGAAGGGTTATTTTCTAGCGTATGTGCAGTCCATTAAATAATATACTTTTCACAAATTAATTCTTGTGTCAGCAAAATTTGAAGCTGTACAAGTCTTCTCATTGAAAAGTGTCAACAATACAGACCAGTTTGTTACACCAGTGCTTCAGCCTTCCATGTTCACAGGCCAGGTCTGTGAAGAAGACCAAACAAAAGAGAAAAAGCAGTTCTTATTTAAGTGAGAGGAAACACACTAAAAACCGCATTCACTCAGAAGCAGGAGAGTGGTGAATTTTCCATTTTCTAAGAAATGCATGAACATTTTTCACCTTGGAGAAATCCATTTGGGCACTCTTCTGTACAGGCAGTACACCTGTCTAAAATTACCCTCAGATGAGACCGAGTTTCTCATCTCAGGTTTCAGCATCTCATCTCAACTGCTCTGATCAATAAAGCCAGAGCGTATCTGCCAGCCTGAAGAAAAGCCAATGCAAACGACCCTCCTAATGACCTATCTGGAACTGTCATGGACTTTTTTATGTCCATGTCATGGACTGCCCTAAAATATGCCACAAGACTCCAGTGGTCCCAAAAAAAGCTGAGAAAGGGAGTTTGCCCCATGATTCCTGGAGTCTGCATAGAAAATTATTCTGCTGTAGCTGAGAAGCAGATAAAGGTGAATTTAACATGAGCTAAGGAGGGAAGATCTGTTATTTTTATTTGCATAGATAGATGAGGCTGTTTGGAATGAGACATTTCTTTGAATTTTTCAAAAATCATACAAAACAATTCAGTCACTGGTTCTGAACCTTTTGTTAAAATCATCCCCTTACCATTACCCCTTAAACTGCGTGGTTTCATTTATTTAGATGGATACATTAAAACAACCATGGTGGAGATTGATTACGATTCTTTGAAAAGAAAGCAAAAACCATCTACCAGAGCTGCTGTGAAACCTACAGAGAGTGACCAAGAAACTTACGATGATGTTGGAGAGCATGACACTACTAGCAGGTATGTATAAAGAATGCATGAAAAGAAACAAGTGATTCATCCCGGTCAGCCTAGACAGGGGAAGTTTTACAACAAACCCAATTCTTGTCCCAAAACAGCTATTTATATAAGAAATGTGTTACTGTTATATGTAGCACTTCAGACTGATGTAGTCAGAGGAGTTTTAAATGAATTCTGAAATCCAGCATCTGTAAGCACTCATACTTAGGAGGAACCCATACTACTGGAAGAGGACCTACCTCATTGAAATCCAAACAAGAAAAAAATGCAAAACCATGCAGGATTACAAATCATCTGCAGGAAGTCCAGTTCTCTTCCCTCTCTCTCTTTACTTGCTCTGTCTTTTGGAGTCACATGCTCTCTTTTCTAAGATGCAAGAATAAATGACTCTAAAATAATGGAAATGCTCACTGCACCAGGGAACTCCTGATCACACTTGTTGCTCTCATGAGCCTTAGCATGAATCCTTAAATCTTTCCTTTACCTGTTTCCTTTTGAAGAGAATGGACTTCTGGAATCATGTCTAGGTTAGCCATTCAGAAAAGAATGTAGCTTATGAGTTTAACCCTGAAAACAAGGCCTCCCAAATTCTATGACATGGGTATGAGCTATACTTTTTTGATTTCATCTGAAGTGTCTCCTCTATGGCACAGCCTCCATGCATTTGCAGTGCAGTGCTACATTGCAGATTCTCTACTTCAATATGTCAATACTTTTTCATGTCAAGTAGATCTGCAGCTAGAGAAGTGACATATCCAGCAGCAGATCAGACTTGCTGGCAGGGAAATACCCTAGTGGTCTCTTGTCACAAGAGTCATGGCTATCACATAACCTAGAATGGCAGTGGTACTTATGTTACCAGACCTCACAGGAAAGTTTGCTTCTTACATGTGATTAAACAAACCAGTGCTCATTCTTCATTAAATGTCCTGATGTGCAGAAACACAGAGCCTGGGATTCAGCTAAGAGATCTGCACATGGGTGTAAAGATCCCACGTACGATACGTAGGATAACCATCTTGAAGCACTCAGTCTGTATACCTGCTTTTACTGCTTCCCATGAGGATCCTTAGCTTAGAGGCCTGTCTGGAATAAAAGGACTGCAGCTGTCTGGCTACTAAAACATCCCCATGAACTCCAGCAGCAGCACTTGAAAAGATCTGCCTTCAGGCTGGCATTCTTTATACAATCAATATAGTTTCGAGTCTGATATTTTTCCAGGTTGCTCAATACCAGTTTTCCTCCCTGCACATTGGTCTCATAGCACTGTGACCTAGCCATAAGAGTCGTGTTAGTTGTTCCAGGTTTCAGGTAATCTCAGCATTAGCTGCTTCATTGCAGAGGTATCTTTGGCCAATCTTTTTCACTAGGGCAAGCATTACAATTAGTCACCTCAGCGCAAAGAATTTAGAAAATGTATTGAATTCAAAAGCAAGCAATTGCACTTACGCTGTTGCATACTAAAATAACAGTGTATTCCAAGGAACTTCAAATGATGACTGATTGGCTCAGATTCATTAAATCCTTTTAGCTGTATTTTGACATTTTTATCTTCTCTAGTGATTAATAGCATTCTGTTCAGTTCATGAGCATGAATTGTTGGAAGGTCTGACATACATCAACATGTTTTGAAACCACTGTAGGAACGCCATTCTAAAAAAAAACTCTTGACCAAATAGTATTATCTCATTATCAGTAGTATTGCTAATATTCCAAAATTAATAAATGACTAGGGGTGTTGTATTTCAGTATTTCTTGGCACAAGAGTTTAACAAATATCTTGTTTTGATGTATAATTTTAAGTAAAGCTTTGACCTGAAAATAATCTCAGCTATTATGAACCTCTCAGGCTTTTTTCAACTACTCTTAGAACATTGGGCTAATATGGAATCCTTCAAATGTTAGAAACATACACCTATACCCAATGAAAGCTAGTTGAGCAATAAATTGACTTGTTTACCATTTCATTTCAAGAAGATCCCCTCATAAGCAATGAATCTAAAGGGTCTGGATCTACTCTCTAGTGCTCAGGCATATTATATTTTTATTCCCATCAAGTCTGACTACATGATCTCCTGAGATCCCTCCCAACACAAATTATTCTATAATTGAAAGGCGTATTTTGTACTTTAATTTAAAGATATCAACAGGAACATAAAATACATTCTAAATATTTTTTGCCAAAGCCAAAAGCTTTAGAATTAATAATTGCAGAAGTGGTGGGTGATCATGGTGTATTCTTTTTCTGAAGGATGACTGCTTTTCTCTAAAATGTCTTATGTTTGCTTTTCCAGTCAAAGTGGTGACCAAGGTGGAGGTGGAAGTAAGTTCTACTTATGTGTTTAGGGGGGATTTGTTTCTATGTATTTCTTACCCTCATGTTTTGACTTCTGCAGCTTCCACAGAATGCATTAATTATCCATAAGCAAGTTAAATGTTAGCTAAAAGGCAACAAACAAGGAAGGGTAGTGGCCAACTTAACTTCCCCACCGCCTATGGGAACTTGGGTGAGACAAAAAACTTTGTGTTCAGATACTGTGAATCACCAGCATGCCAGATGACCAAACTTGAACTTTTTACTTGTATGTGAAGGCAAATCATCCCACAAAACAGCACAGATGTAACTGGAGAAATATCAACATAAGCAAGAGGTTTTGTACAGGAGAGATCTAGTTCTGAAATAGCCAATATCAATTAAAGCTTCACTTTGCCAACAGTTAAGAGGAACATCAGTTTCAGAAGCACACTGGAGTCCCAACTGCAGTAGCTTCACGCTGTCAAGCTGACACACTCAAACCCAGTTTCCCCTTTGTTAGCATTATATTTGTGTAGCATTCTCTGTTAATCACAAGAGCACAGATCATCTTCTCAGCTTCAAGTTTAGATACTGGTCATGGCAGAAGCATCCCCTGGCAGTACTGAATGGAGCTTCTGCCAGCTCAGTACAGATTTCAGTGGCTACTCTGACCAGTGCCTAGAATTGGACATGCAAACCGAGCTAACCCTGCAATGAAGAAGGTGAGGCACCAAGGTCAAAACTTAGACCAAAATGGGGAGCTTAAATTGCTCTTGTCTCTGAACTCTTTGGATGAAAACAAGATGTCACTTGCTGGGAGTGTTAATAACATGTTCAATCATCACTTGAGTCACACATGAAAACTTGATAGTCATCATAATGTCTGGGCCGAAATCAGCCATTTAGAATTTCATTGACTACAGTGTAGAAGCATTTGTTTTCAGTATCCATGCTCTTGTGATTGGCAGTGCCACATTTAAATGCTGTGGATGGCATTCTAAACTGGGATAAGTCTAAATTTCTGTTTTAATAAAGAGTCTGGGCTGGTTTACAGAAAGATTCAATTTCCAAGGATATTGCATAAACTGTACACACATCTGATATAGTAAAGAGGCCTATAATGAATACCTTACTCAGCAGCATTAAATATAATTGCATTAATTCACTGTTTGATCTGTTAAAGACATGTTCCCACCTCCTCCTTCTGATCAAGACATTTATGATGGAATTGATGATGAAGATGCTACAGCTAGGTATGTTTTTATATATTTTAAATAATTTGCTTCTTTGACAGAATGTTTTCAGTTTTTAGTATTTTTGAATCCAGCATAACAATTAGCAGGTATTAGGATGATCAGCAAGTGGGTATGCATCAAAATGGATATGTGAAGCTAGAGAAAAGGATTCTTCAGTCTTTTGAAGAAGTTTTGTTCTGTAATTTTGGTATGTCAGCAAAAGCAGTTTGCAATCACAAAAATCTCCAAATCTCCAACTAGACAGAACAGGTCTGAAATGAAAATAGCAAAATAAAATGCTAGGTTGCTGAGTAACAACATGAAAACAGTAAGCCACTAGATTAATATCTATACTACAAATACATCTCAGTATCTGCAAGTGGCCTAACATACATATTTCTAGTTTAGCATTTTAGCATTTCGGTAAGCAACCTCACTTTGGGCATTAATGATAATTATGTGCATCAATGGAGAATTTTAACTGGGCCTTTTAAGAAGAACATTACATTTTACATTGTGATAATCACATGCATACTCCAAAGGTCTGTATCGCAGGATGAAGATAAGAATGGTATCTGGTCCTGGGGAATCTTGAAGAGGCTAAAGGTCAAAGATGACAAAAAGAAAAGTGTACGAGAAAAAGCAGCCAAAGTCAATGAGGCAGAAGAAAATGAAAATTTGTTGTAAGAGTCTGCCAGGAAATCAAAGTGCACATTAACTAATTCTAATAAAGCATTGATCACGTGCTACTAACATGTCCTCACAGCAGCCTAATGAATCATGCATCAAATTGCAGCTCAGGATGATACTTTTCTGCAAAAACACTGAGCTTTCTTTTCACCTGCATAATTATTCTCTTAACAAGCTGTATTTGTTGCAAAAGTCTGGTAATTAAAATATGTCAAATTCTTTTTTTGGTGAAAAACACCAGAATTATCTATCATCTTTGTGCCACTCTGGTCATGTAAATTTGCTGCATATTCAGTTAAAATTTACTTTTCTCACCAGTACAATGTAGCTTAGATAAAATGGTAAATCTACACCCATTAATCAAAATTTTAGGAATAATATGCCAAACAGAAAATTGGAAAGATTGTCTTCTACCCATCTTACCTAGAGATTAAATCACCGGGTGGTGTTTTTACCACCTTCTTCAGTCATTTGGTTCTGAACCAGTTTGCTTTAATTCAGTGATAGAAATAATTTAGTCCCTAAGTATTGCTGGTGTCAGTGGCACTTCAAAATGTCTGGAGATTACTTGGAGCCCTTGTGTTGCAAGTTTTTAAAATTATTTAGGTTACAAAAAAGCCTATTAATGTGATATAAATACTTAATGAACTTTTTTCTTTCCCCCAGCATGTCTTCTTCAACAAGGCAATCTGGAAAAGGTAATTAATAGCCTATTGTTCAGTCTCCATATTGATTCCTGATTCTTTTTCTGTATATATTGCTCTGTATCATGCTAGTCACAAAAATACATCCAAGGAAGGAAACAGGATTTCCTATTGCTTACCCAGTTCAAGTAAACAAATTTCAAATTACTGATCTGGCTGCAGACAAGGAGACACATATACATTGCAAGCTCCCCAGTTAACAATTCAATATATTTAATGTGATTTTGCTAGCTGAGATTTACACCAGTCCATTTTCTTTTACATTAAATATGAACAGATACACCTGGAAAGAAGCACTTGGTGACAGACCTCAAAAGTAAAGAGAAATACTTCTTGCTATATTCTTCACTTGCAGTGTGTCTGTAAAAGAACATATAATCATCATCTCAGCCGTGGAATAAAAAGCAATTTCTTAGAATTTTTGAGTCTGCTTCCAGAACTGTGATCTAAACCTTTTATATTCTGCTGATTTTTCTAGCCATTGGTTTGATGAGTTGAACAATTCTTCCCCTCTACAAATATGCTGAATGTGATTCAAAGAATATTCTTGGGCTAAGAATTCTCTTCACTGCTTTGGCATTACAAGACGGCCTAAAAACTAAAATACACATGATTCATATCCACTTCTAAGCAATGTTCCGTTGGCCAGGGTGCTACAGAAGTTATTAAAATCAAAGTATATTAAAATCAACCCCAAAAAAATATACTTTGGTGCAATACAATAGGAATTGGATTATTAAAATGAAAATTAAAGGCTATCTCATGTGTTAAAACTTGCTCCAGCTTCAGATGAGAATTTCAGTGAATACCTGTTGTTATTACTAATAAAGAATCTTAATCTGAAAAGATTGGGTGGCATTGCACAGGTTGTTGCAAAACAGAACCCACAGTTCCTATAGACAGTAAATAGCTACAGTACTTGCCATAATTTCTTGTCAACTTAGCTAAAATACTATACACAATGTATTCTATACTATAGATATATATATACTATAGATACTATAGATACTATAGCTATACTATAGATATATATACTATAACACAATGTATTCACTTCTCAATTTTCACATAATAATGTTTCATTCTTTAAACACTATTTTTACAGATTATGGAGACAATGTTTATGATGACGTAGATTCTTCAGACTTCCCTCCTCCACCACCTGATCCCAGGCAAGTGAAAATATTACTTCCCTGATTAGAAATCTAATACACTGAGAGACATTTTAAAAGTATATAATAGAGGGAGATTGTTACTCATATCTGCTTTACTTGGTGTTGTCAGGTTTTGTAGTTCTCATAAACCTACTGCTCATAATGGCATTTGAATGCTCTTTCCTCTGTTACAGATTGAAATAATAATTAGAGTGTAGAATAAATAAGCATGTTTTGCATGCCAACAAATTCAGTCCCTGATGGACGAGAGGTAGAAAATGACGCATAGCCTAAAATAAACTAATTGTAGACTGTAGTTCTTTTTCTACCAAAATTTGGGGACTCTTAGGATAGATACTATATCTCAGCTGCTGCAGTATTTTAAGAGAAAAGGAGGCAGTGCCTGAGTTTAAAGTATGAAACATATTTGGAGGTGCAAGATTCAGCTTGAAAAGCTTTTATCCTGAACCAGAAAATTATGGTCATCTCTGGAGCACAGTGCTATGAGCACAGTTGCATATATGAGGATGACTGCGACACATCACATCTTGCTGTCACTTACTCTGCTCAGGTGGAGTGACAGTGCACTACAATAATGTAGTCCGGAGACATAAAACCAGAGACACCTCTCTGGACTGTGTATCTAAAGGAAATTATGTGGTACTTCTAACCTAAATCTAGGGTAGGTCATACAAACACATACATCCATCATCAGTGAAACTGTCATCCTGCCGAGATCAGCTAGGATCAAAAAGTAGAGTCAGATTTTACACTCCCAGGTGCATCACCAGAAAGGGTAGTTAGGGCATGAAGCCCATTCTTTGGCAAAAGTCAGTGCTATCGGGGATGTGCAGAAAACAACAGAACTTGAAATAGATCATGTAATGCAGATTCCCTTGTGTAGCAAGGTCTACAGGCACATAGGACTAGCACACACAACGCTAAGATGTTCCAGCTGCCTCCACATTGTGGCGTGTTATTGAGCTTATTGCCCAAAGATACACAGTCTTCACAAAAACTGCTCCTTACTGAGACATCCTAAAGTGTCATAGCAGATAGATATTTGAAATTCATTTTCAACATTCACTTATGTGACAGATATACTAATAACTGAGAAGGATAAGTAGGAAAGACAACCCCAACTTTTTATTTATTTTGAAGTCAAATCTGTATTGTTTTCTCGTTTTCAGAGTAACAAAAACATGATAAAGACACATGAAGGCACATGCATTTTCACCAAAATTATCAGAAATCATGCCAATGTCTTAGACATCTTGCTAATTTTGTTTTATCTGTAACCTCTTGGTTTAGTTCATCAAAATCAGGAAGCTTTGGAAAACCTAAGTCAGAAGAAAAAGATGTACAAAAACTCAAGAAGATGGAAAAAGAAGAGAAAGAGTTTAGAAAAAAGTTCAAAGTAAGTTTTGTTCAAAGTATTTTTTTCACATAAAATTTAAAAACAAAATATCTGTATGGTGCCATCTGATTTGTTCCCCTTAACTTGCTTTTGAAAGGTAAAGTATTACTACTTGTAAAAATAGTGATCTGAGCATCTCTAAGTCCAAATGGCAAGCATGGGCACATACACATACTGTAGAATATTTGTTAATTTTCATAAATTTAGTAATAAATGGGAATATATATTAATGGAAAAACATTAATGGGTTTTAACCAAGTTTGGTTTTTTTTTTTTCCCTCTCTCCTTTTCAGTTTGATGGTGAAATAAAAGTTCTTTACTCTACAACCACAGTCCAGGACTTGTCTCAGAAAAGATGGGGATATAAAGACTTACAAATTAAACCAGGGGAACCTCTTGACATTATTGAAAGTACAGATGATACTAAGGTCCTTTGCAGGAATGAAGAAGGAAAATGTAAGTTTTATTAAAAAACTGTAGTACATATCAAATTGTCAGCAAATTGTTGAGTAGGATGCGTAAAACCTCTCTTCCCTGGTTTACCCAGGATTTATCTCGCCTGGTGTTTGACAAGAGGCAGATTGTTGTTACCTCATTACCATGTTTTAAGACTGGCTTGCCTTAAAAAAATCCAAAACACTTCCAATGGACAAGATATACTAAATATGAGAAAAAAGGGCAATTTTGTTTTGCAAATTTTTTCTTTGCAGCTAGGATCAGCAAATGTTTTTGTTTCTTCCGTCTCCCCAGCTTTGCCAAAAGGAGTGTAGCTGTGATAGTCCACTGAGTCTAGTAAAAGTAAAATCCTTGCTGCACCTCTGGATAGTGCTAGCCCATTGATTGCAGCCAAGAGAAAATCAATAACAATATTCTTACTCTGGATTGAAGAGATGCAGTTTAATCTTTTCAGCAGGCTGGGGGGAACATTGCTTAGGAGTCTTCCCCCCAGCTCCCAGCTAATCCAAGGCATATGTCCTTGCTGGCTTGTCTGCTTGTTCTGGGAGCTGCACAAGGCCTTTCAGTGTTTCTTTGAAATCCTTGGCCAAGGTTTGCACTGGCAGAAATTTTTGAATTTTTGGAGAAGTCCAAAACCATCTCCTGATGGTTTCAATTTCTTAATGAGCTTCTGTCACAATATTTTTCAAATCTCCTAGTGAAAATTCACTTTATGCTGGAATAGCCTACTTTCAAAGTAGCAACATCCTCCTGCTCACCTTTACTTTTTACCTCTGACCTGTGTAGAAGATAGTCCAATGCTATAAATCTCTGAAGGAGATTCAGCCACCTTCCTTTTATTTTTTCCCTCCTGTACTCAACTGTTACAGTCTGGAGTACAGTCTTCTTCCTGGCAAGCCTGCAGGGTGAGGAAGAATTTCTTGCATAACAACACATATGTTTTTCAAAATATGGATTGCACTAGTAGAGCCACATCCCAAAAAAAACAGTTTTCAAAGCTGCATTTTTTGAATCAAGCTAATAACAAAGTAGAAAGTAGTTCATGTTGGCTGTTTTCCTCTCATAGTCTTCAAAGCCTTTCAAATAATGACAGGAGCTACTGCTTTGCCATGCATAAAAGAAGAAAAGAAATAAAAATATTCTCCCTGAAAGCCTCTGAATAGATCCCAGTCAATTTTCACATTAGTTAGCAAAGTTTGAATCCTACTTTAGCTAAGTGCATGACAGTTTTGTTTATTTGCTCTAGTTGTTCTAGTTCCTCAGATCTTAAAGCTATGATTTTACCTTCTGAAGGCCAGGTAGACTGAAAATCCACAATTAAAGATGATTTTGTTATTTTCTTGCACATGAATTCTTTGATTTAATCATTAACTTATGAAGCACTTCCATAGTTTCAAGCCTCTACCAACAGTTAAACAAAACTACAAATTATATTGCAATGTGTTCTCACCTTTTAAGCAAGGGCTGATGATCTTAGAAACATATTCAGCTATGGTTTATTTTAAATGTTATGAAATTATTTGAAATGTCAAAAGTAAAACAAGGAACTGATTTTCATCTACCATGTCAAATTCCTTCTTGGTCTGAACACACACATTTTGAAATACGTAAAAGCTTTCAATTCAGTTTCATAGATTTTGCTTAATCAGAAGGACATAAATGGACTTCAGTGGCCCAAAGTTTAAGTTTTGACCTCTCTGAGCTTCCTTTACGCCATCAATGAGCAGCTGGCACGATGGGTTATAGCTTTCAGTGGTTAGGTAAGCAACATAGACTGTGCCAACCTGCTGGCTTCTTCTGTATAAAAACTAATAAATTAGTTAGAAACTGAAACTTTGGACATGTAACTTTGGAATAGTAAATCTGAAAGCGTGTGAGACCAGCAGGGGCTGTATCTCCCCATGTATTTTAAGGGCTAGGAACCACCAGAAGAATCTAGATAATGCTTTGCAATGGTAGAAGCACTGTCACATGCACATGACTTGCAAGAATACTGTTTGTATGCCATGACTATGAGCAAAGAAACTTTGCTTTCATGTATTTCACGTGAGAAAATTATATGAACAAACAGAGTACCTTAGGTTTGCCAGATGATTTTAAATTATTCCCTGGAGACTTCAAGAGTCATGGAAATATTGGACTGCCCTAAAGAGAATTCTGAAAAGACAATATCTTTAAAAAGAAAAAATCAATTTCCATGTCTTTATCCCAGAAAATAAAAACTGAGAAAAGACAATTGAGCTAACATATCCTGAATAGACACTCCTAATGATTAAAAGAAGGAAATTTACATAGTAATTTCAAATACAAGACAAGATCACATCTATTCTTTAGAACTGTCCTAATTTTGTACCAGCTTACTAATGTTTACCTACATACATGTAATTACTGTTATGGCTCTCTCTTTCTTTGTATTTGTTATACCAACTGACAAGTATTTCAGTAAATATCTGTCACCAAAGACAGGAAGTAATTTTTTAAAGAAATCATGTACATTTAAAAAAAGTGTAGTTTTATCTGATTTCATTAGTAATGAAACATCAGCACAGTAACAGAATAATACACTAGTCAGTAGCTTTTCTAAGGTATTTCCATTATTATTTCCATTATTGGTCTTATTAATGTTACAGTTAAAATTTTTAAACAGTTACAGTTAGTGATATTTAATTGGGGTACACATCTTGGAATACACTTTTGTCCCTGTAGAAAACCTTAAATATTTCTGTTACTTATTATTACTGAAAATATTATTATGTTATTATTATACTGCATTTTTGTGCTATAGTTTGTGACTTGACCTATAGTTTTTGAAACTGTTGTTTCACACCCCTCTCATGCAACCAGGAAACTGAAATATAAGATGAAAACCTAATCTTGCATAACCCCTATTACTATTTAAGTAGGCAAATAAGAATAAACAAAACATTGCACATAGTAACATCTTCATCAACTATGTGTCCATTTTACACTGTTTTCCATCTATTATGTCTTTCTCTCTAATGTATATAAAAGAGAAAAACTTCATTTCATTAGTGCTAGCAACAAAGGTAATAAAGAGTATTTCAATTTAACTTAAATACATAAATATTTCACTTTTACAGATGGCTATGTTCTGAGAAGCAATTTAGTTCAGAAGTAAGTATAAAGTGATCTTTTTGAAAAATTTGTTGCAACACTTAATTTTGTTCTAAATGATCTGGTAAAAGAAGTGAAATATAATTATTTTAGTCTGTCATTCTATACTTGCAAATTGAGTTATTTTTATGGAGTCACAATTTGTCAAAAATTAATCACATGCATCCATCCAGGAAATTTGCCAGAGCCTCATTCCTCATTGCTTAACCATAAACTCTGGTTAAACTACGAAAAATTACATAAATTAAGTGTTATTGGTACTAGACTCTATTACTGAACAGCAAGTTAATGTGACTAGGTGTATTGATGCCTTTTGCAAATGTTTAACTAAAATGGACCAAATTTTCTTTAGGTTTATTTGTATTTCAGTCTTAGTGGGATAGAGATTTGGCTCAGTGTTGCTCCAAATAATCGCATGGAGCTCAGAATTTTGCTTCTAATCCAAAACTTTTGTCAGACAAAGCCTCTCCATTTCCTTCAAGAGGCTTTTTATATTAGACTCTTAAATATCAAATCAGATGTCAGTTTTAGAATTGTCACATTTAGAATTTAGAGGCACTTAACACTTATACAAATATTTTAATTATATATCTAAAGAGTCTTATTATCTTCCATGGGCCTGTCCATGTATCTAAGTGACATATTTGAAAATTCCTAATAACAGAGCACGTATCTTTTATAGATGTTACCTAAATTCATTACCTAAAAGTCTGCACCTTCAATACTATTCTGTAACTGCTGACTACAGAAACAAAAGGAATTTCAAGGGCATACTGACTGGGTTTTTTAATTCAATTTTTCTCATGATCTTTAAAAAAAAATTAGGTATTTAATTTCTTTATGGAAATAATTCTGTGAGAATATTTCCATAAAAATGTGACATATAAAGCAGACTTTTAATAAAGCAACCCTTTCATGATAGAAAGAAATGTATCCAGGTCTACCCTTCCCTGAAAATACTTTGACCTGACCATCTTGCTCAACATTGTTCTGTTACCACAAAGGTTGTATTTTCCTAATTAAAAATTGATTATTTGATAGACTGCCTGCACCATACAGCTACTGTATTTTGTATTTGCATGCAAATATTAATATATATCTGATACCTCAAATTTTAAATATATTATTTGTCTTTCTTAACTTACAGTGATGGAGACATTTATGATGATATCGGTGACGGTATGTTGACCATTTCAAACAATACTTTAGTTATATTCAATTTCAATAAATAACTTTATGTTGAAGTACTACACAATATCAATATTTTTGCATTTTATTTCCAATTCAGATTGCATCTATGATAATGACTCTGATGCTGAATTCTCTTGAAGTAACAACTTGATCAAACTCTAGTTTGGAATCCCACTTGTGAAAGCAAGAAGAGTCACAAACGCTGATTGCAAGTTAATTGGTTACTCTTTTAAATTACAATTAACCCTTTTTAGGATTTTAGCCTTTTGTCCTCCAGTGCTTTGTACAAATTTTTATTGTCATTTATCTGAGTATTTAAAATTCAGGGAATAGAAGATAAAGTAAGGATTGTAATTTTTTACTTCCTTTCCACATTTCTGACAGTCCATGTAGAAACACTTCCTTAATTATCTATTCCCAAAGAGGTCAGCTCATATCTGTGAAGGGTACTAAGGACAACAATCCCTGGCAACAGGTTTTAGTCTGGCTTTCACCTATTAAACACCAAAGACTGGCACTCTGGGTAGCACAGTATTCTGAAAAAAAATGGTGATAACATCCTGTTGTGAAAACAAGAAATCAAAAGCGGGCATCAGAGAAGACAATACATCACTGACCTGCCATTCCAACTGCGATAGTGTTAGCTACACTGACACACACAGCCATGTTCCATTATTGCAAAACTCTCTTTTTCTGTGTTGTACTAAGGATAGAATATCATTCTCCAAAATTTATTCGAAGTCTACTTTAGAGAACAGTGTTCTACTCTATACTATAGTGTTGCTCAAAATATACTCAGAACATTTAGGTTAAGATTTAATTTCTATTTAGTTTGAAGATAAGTTGCCACTATGGTAATATAGGTATTATAAGCTATAAACTGATGATAAACTGGTTGGAAATTACTTCTAGACTAAATATACAGGTACATTTATCATTCTATTTTGATAATGCCTTTTTTTTTTCTACATATGGTAGTTTAATAGTAGATTTGGCTAAGAAAGAGTACAGAAATCAAACATTTCCATGCTTATCCAGTGTAGAAACAACATTTATTCCCAAAGTTCATTTTTGATGCTGTTGTCTGAATGACTAAGTTGCAAATAAAAGCAAAGTCAACAGGTGACTCATAATAATAAATATCACTTTACCTTTATATATCAAAAGTCACTGGAAATCAAAAGACATTTACAGTAAGCTCCCAATAAAGAGGATGAGCGTGTGCAAAAAATGGAACACCTGTTGCTTTTGCTGTAGTGCAAGTTAATCAAAAACCTGTAACAACCAGTATGGCTGGATCAGTGTAAGCAGCTCCTTTTGATGATACAGTCTCCTATAATCCTGAAGGGAAGTCAGGTGCATTGTGCAACATAGCAAGTTTAGTTTATAAACATAGAATTGTTGGCTTTGTTAAGTCAGTGACTTTTGGTCTCACCTTCGGTGGAGCTGAGATTCCATCTTATCAAAGTGTCTTTTATTGCTGCTTCAAAATACAGTAAATCTCAGAGGAGGCATAATGCAGTGGGGATATGACGCATAAAATTAAGAGATAGTAGCCTATAAGCTATTTTGTACTGTATGTAAAATCACTGATAGTATACTGAAAAGCTAAATGCAAACTTGACTTTCCACTTGCTATTTCTCATATCTATTTGCTATTCAACCAGCATCCAGGCATACAAATACCAATTTTATGTGTAAACATCATCAGCAGCACCCAAATATAAAACATGACCACGCATATTAAGTCCAATGAATGTGTCTGACTCTTTGACTGTGTCACTGCTAATAGATTATTTATTTTTCAGTGGTATTCAAGAGGCTGTCTACATTAAATTAGTGATATGCCACAGAACTGAGTGGGCATGCAGACAACTACAAAACTACACAGCTTTTCCATGTTCTTAGTGTTAATGTGTAAAGGCACTGCAATTCTGTATTGACTAAATTGGTCATACAATACATTAAATCATGAAAAGAAATAAAATACACTTATGGCTAAAACTGTGCATAGCTTGTTCAAATCAGGTATAACGTGATTGCTGCAGGATGTTAAAATAACTTTGTAAGGTATTACTCATTGAAAAATTACTGGCCTTTTATATTTTTACTTTTTCCCAATGCTGTTTGCTGGATGCTTTTTAAAATTTCTTCTGAATAGAAATATTTCTTCTTAATAAACGTATTTTTAACAAAAAATGTGGGTACACTGTCTTCTGTCAAAGCAGAACAGCAGCTGAACAGTAACTTCTGAAAATTAGCACTGAGCAGCTAACAGAGTGAAAATCATCTTTATTATTGTTGCAAAGGCTGCACAAATGCAACGTGGCATTTGTTAGTAATTGCTACCCAGAAAGTGAAATGTAAGCAGAAAATCTTCCAGATAGGAAAATCTATACTTAGTCAGTCTATATCCTAAGAGTTTCTCACCTGTAATTTATTCTAGTATCTTTTAAAAGACATAAAGAAAAAAAAGGAAAGTTGTTCACTTGATATTTTTCCATCTCTGAATTCATTCTATAATCCTGCAGTATTTGGCTGTGCCTGCTAAAACAGTCAGCAGTGAAAACATCAAAATATTGACTTAAAAATTAGGTTTCAGCATGAACATCCTAGTTAGGGTAAACAGAGCTGGTTTCCATCTGTGTTGTACCTCTATGCTGTCCCAGTAAACAGGCTAAGCAAAACCAAAACTGGGAGGGCAAAAGAGACTTCTCTAATTCAGTAGCTTTATAACATTTCTCTGCTGTTACCGCAGGCTCTGGACTGAAGGAATGCAGCTGATCTCCTGCACATTCCTGTGTAAGAGGTTTATATTCTCGATCCACATAATTGCAGACCTCCTGGCTACCCCTCCCACAGTCATAACAAAATTTCTTCTATGTGTGATCCCTTTGCATAATCCATCTTAACTGTAAAGATCAGTACTTTAGTGAGAGCACGGAAATTCAGGGGAGGAATGTAGATTCTCTGTGTGAATTAGAACACCCCTTACCACTGCATTACTCTACAACAGACACAGTTGTAAGCATATGTGTTCATAGGCATGTGTGCATCTGTGTGTGTGAGTATACTTTATGTATATATTAATGCAACTTCTGAGAAAACTAGTGGATGCATGAAAGGGTACCTTTATGACTCCTGTACAGCAGCCCCCAGACCATCCTACATGGAAAAGCTTTTGCATGTAGTGCTAAGAACTCAAATGCTACGAGAGTCAATAGATGTGCTTGTATTTGCACAGCCTCTGTTCTGACTCCTTGTGTGGATTCATCGTTAACTGTATGCACAGTCTATAATTACATGATGGCTCAGTATTTTTTTCCACAGGATCCCCGCCTCATTTAGTGCATGGGCTGGATGAGAACTAACAGAAAGAGCAGTTGTTCAGCCCTGCTTGTTCAGTTTCTGGCCACTCCTTCATTTAGTGCAAATCTTCCCGAGCTTATGCTGCACCCAGAATTATTAGTTTCTCATGGCATTCATCACAATGATCTCTCACATTCCCTTGAATAGGAATGGATTTATCTTGTGAGAGAGGAAAATATTTTATCCCCATTTTAATGTATGAAAGGAAGGCACAAACAGAACAATTAGTGGCACATATCCATTAATCCTGGATATAAAGCCAAACCTCTAAAGCTAAATTAACTTTTTTTGTACTTTCCCAGAGTAGGACTCTCACTATTTTATCTTCCTCTTTTTTTACTCTGCTTATGGTTAAATACAAAGAAAAGAGAGACAGCATCTTGTGTTTAAAAAGTACTAGCACGTAGATTTTATACTGTAAATAGACTACAGAATCACAGAATCTCCAAATGCTTCTTGAACTGTGGCAGACTTGGTGCTGTAACCACTTCCCTGGGCAGCCTGTTCCACTGCTAAACCAATCTCTGGGTGAAGAACATTTTCCTAACATTTAAATCTCCTCTGTCTCATCTTCAGCCCATTCTCTCAGGTCCTGTCAGTAGTCACCCCAGAGAAGAGATCAGTGCCTGCCCCTCTGCTTCCCCTCATGAGGGAGTTGTAACTGCAATGAAGTCTCCCCCCAGTCTCCTCTTCTCCAGGCTGAACAGACCAAGTGACCTCAGCAACTTGCCACACAGCTTCCCCTCCAGACACTTGACCACCCTCATGTCCCTCCTTTGGACACTCTCTAATAGCTTACTGTCTTTCTTAAACTGTGGCACCCAAAATTGCCCCCAGCACTCGAGGTGAGGCCGCCCCAGTGCAGAGCAGAGGGGACAATCCCCTCCCTTGCCCGGCTGGCAATTCTGTGCCTGATGCCCCCCAGGACAGGGCTGGCCCTCCTGGCTGCCAGGGCACTGCTGGCTCATATTCAACTTGCCATCCACCAGGACCCCTTTCTGCTTTCCAGCATTCATTCTCCAGTTTGTCCATACATCCAGGGTTGCCCCATCCCAGGCACAGAATCCTTGCTGCCTTTGAGGAAGTCAGCAGCTCCTCCCAGTTTTGTATCATCTGTGAACTTGCTCAGTGTCCCTTCCAGTCCTGTGTCCAAGTCATTTATGAAGATGTGGAAAAGCACAGGGGCTCAGGATGGAGCCCTGTGGAACCCCACTAGTGAGAGGTCACCAGTCTGATGTCACCCCATTCACTGTAACCCTTTGCACCTGACCCATGAGGCAGCTGCTCACCCAGTACATGATGTGTTTATCCAGCTGGGGGCTGGACATTTTGTCCAGGAAGACTGTGAGAGACAGTATCAAAAGCTTTGCTGAAATCCAAAAAGATTACATCAACTGGCTTCCCTTGATAAACTAGGTGGGTTACCTTGTCATAAAAGGAAATCAGATTTGAACCAAGTTTACAGTAATAAAAAGGTGAGTAGACAGAGGATACTGATTAAAATTTAATGTAAGTAATAGGTTAGGTTATATTCTGAAACTTGGTAAAAAGTGAGGACTAATTGTAGAATTTAGTGGTCCACATAATTATAGTTTATATCATTTGCTATCTCGCAGTTCCCATGTTGACAAGCAGTTTATTGGTATGGTTTTGAGTGATGTCTATGGCTCTCGCCAGAATTAAACCTTTGTCTGTATATGGTCTGGGTAGATCCAAGGCTGAGACATCTAAACCAGCTCCGAAAGAGCCAACTTATTTATCAGAAGCAATTCAGTCAGGATAGCAGCATAACCCTACAAGCCCTCCACCTTGACTGTTTAGCCTGGCTAAGAAATAAGGTGGTAGTGCAGCTGAAGGGTCATCCTAAGCAGTTTCCATAACCCCAGCCACTTGGGAAACATTTCAGTGCCACTCTGATTAGCCATGGTACTGCAGAATACCACCTAACACACGTTGTAACCTTGTGCTGAGCAGCAGTGTGGTAGCCCCCAGCCCCCTGGGTGCAGCAAAATACAATGATCTCACAGTTTTCCTTCTCTGTGTTTCATTCTAGATACGTGACTCCTGAACATATGTAGAATTTGGTAAATAATTTCTATTTGCCTCCTTTTGAAAGCACTTTGAGAGAGAAGACTAAGATGTTAAGAAATGTATAGAGTTTCTTGCTGGAGGCTTTTTATATTGTGGGCCTTGTTGCAAAGAATATGGGAAACTATCTTTTCTCTTAACACACAGACAAGTAAATATTGCTTGAATTTAAAATATTCACTACTACGCAGAAAGGAAGTATGCAAAATGTCAACACAAACATGAATGAAATGCGAATTAGATGGATACCAAGGGTTTTAAGAAATATTATACGATTTGCATTACTTCAGTAATATCGCAAAATCCTACTGCTCAGGCATCGTGAGACAGACAAAGAAAGGAAAAATTAGCACTGGCTTTTTTCCTTGCTTTTTTTTTCCTTTTTTTTTTTTTGGCCTGATTCCTGATTTTCAAGTTCTTAACAGGAAAAGCTGCCTGATCCTTCATTTACGTGTGGGTGTGCTTCAGGTGGAAAATGTACACAAAACACAGACACACAATACGGGGCTCTCATCCATTTTTGCTGCTGACAGAAGGGACACACTGCCAAGCTCCCTTCCCTTCTCCTGCGACTCAGCTTCTTTCATGTTCTCTCGCCTTGGACAATGTTGTCACACACCTTCCAGCTCACACAGGTAAGCCCAGTTTCTTCTTCTGTATTGATGCAAAGAAATTAGTGTATTTTTGTTGTCATTACCTCCTTTCACTGCCTGAGATGTTCTCTGTACTCTTTCTTACTCGATTACTTCCTGTTCCCCATAGTTATTCCTCTTTTCCTTGACCGTCTGGCATTCTGTTCTTTGCTTTTCTGCTTCCTTGTTCCTTTCTCTTTTCATCCTTTTAAACTCTTTCCCTACTTCTGCATTCCTGCCTTTGGCACTTTCATTTTTATTCCATTTTTTAAAATTGCTCTGTTTAAATGCCCTTTTTTTTTGTGCAAGATTCCTAACTCTGTGGGTGACACCAGCAGAGGTTTAATGACTCAACAGGCACTGAGAAGTCTTATAATTCTTCTATTTTGAGTTCTAGGCTGTTTATGCCACAGCATTTAAAATCAGGTCAAACATACCTTCTCTCTACCCTGTGTATCTGGGGGAGTTTTTTCAGTACTTAAGCTGGGATGCTATACATAACTAAATCTTACAACTGCCAGTTCAAACTA
>VXAZ01006315.1:110183-300649 GCA_013399875.1 Gymnorhina tibicen
CGGCCGATCGTGCCGTGCGCCTCTGAGCAGCACCTCGGCAGCGGCGACTGTTCTGCCTCCATCCCTTTTTCGTGTATCCCTGCCTGTCCTAGGCCGGCTGGCCACCGCGCTTGCCTTGAGCCTCTTGCTCCAAGACCAGCAGCCACTCATCTCCCCTTTGCTTGTTAAATTGCTCCAAACATCCTCCACTGCTCTCAGATGTGTCTCTCTGTGTGCGTGTGTGCGTGTGTGTGTGTGTGTGTGTGTGTGTGTGTGTGTGTGTATGGTGGGGGGGGTTAAGAGGAAGGAAGCAACGCTGATATCTGCTACACGCTAAGAAATTTTGTTTCAGATAAACAGGTACTTGTTCCTTACCCACATTCATAGGCAAAATGTGATCCTGCCTTGCTGAGTAGTGAGGTAAGCATTAGACTCTCGAAAAAGACGGGTAAAATTCAAAAAGCAAACTGGGATGTCATTGCTCTAGAAGCAGTGATATTTCATGGGACAGAGGATCCTAGTCTGGGGGAGGGAATAAAGTTGATGCTGGTATATAAGTGTTCTGCTTCAGAAGATCCGGGATGGCTATTTCGCTGAATAGATCCATTTTATGAGGAAGTAGGCAGGGAAATGACAGAATCAATGAGATAGAAGTGGCCTGTGAAATGGAAAGGAAGTAAAAATATCAGCAGTAGAAGTCATGTTTTCAATTTGGAATTGTTGATACTGCATCATACTTTCTCTAATTCTCTTTTCCCCCAAAGTAAGCTGTGTTTAGAGTTATTTTATTAAGCAGTTTTATCGTGGGCTGTGTATACATACCATATTTACCAGTATGTTTTAATAACTGAAAAAACTGCTGTGATTTCCTCAGTTTAAAGAAACAGGCTCTTACGTCTATACTCACTCTATCTCCCAATGGACAGGATTGCTTTAGAGAAATGCTGTCTTTACAAATCAAAACAAGTGAAACTTTCATCAGCAAAATGTAGAACGAAGGCCTTAACAGTTTAAGCACATGACAAAATTATTACTGTAAGCAGTGTTACCTGTTTATGAAATCTGCAGAATTAGGATTTTAATTAATGGGTTTAATAACTTCTTTATGTTCTGTAATGTACTGAAGTGTTTTGGGGTGAAAGAACATTACACGAAATTTAAATGCCGGAATGGTAATTTTGAGATGTGGGCTGTTTGAAATCTTCTGATCGGAATTCGACTATCATTGTGATACTGACTTTTGCCATGAGGTGTTTTCAGCTGCCTGCTGATTCCAAGAGACCTGTAATAGTAGCAGTACAACTACTACATGTGTATTGTATTGTAAAAGAGGCTCTTGAGTAAGATGCAAAACACATTTTTAATACAATGAGAAAAGGTATTTTGCACTGTGGCTATATAGCTCCTATTAAAAAAAAAAATTGCTGGGGAAATGAAGTAAGAAGTTGCTTTAAATTTAGATGTCAAAAAAACAAGGGTTTTGGGGTTTTGTTGGAAAAACTGCAGCTGACTGATCAGAAAACATATAGCACTGTATATCCATGGTAGGTATTAACTGCATTTTAAAGAGGAAACAAAAGTAAGAAGCTTAAAAGTCTCAGCAAGACATTAACTAAGCTAGATGATAACTTGATTTCCGCAGTGAACACAACGAATATTTGTTTTTCCAGCTGTTACAATAGTTATGTAAGCAATTATTTTAAATATTTTGTTACCCTAATTTGGTACTAATAGCACAGTGTTTTGATTTCACAGTGTTGTGCAGATCACATAGTTTTCCACAGGGCTCACGTTTGCATTAGCTTAAAAGAATGTTCTAATGTTTTTTGTTTCCCGATACGACTGAACTTTGTGTTGATTAATGTGAAATATCTGATTTGGGCAAAGTAGAGAATCACCATAAACAGAGCCTCAGCCATATGCTTCTAGTTACAGGGGCCTCTTTGTTACAAACACAAGAAATTATATTGGCACTGCCTTATTTTGAATAGGTTTCTATTAGTAATGGCATGACTTAGCATACAGGTTAGACCTTTACTCGTCCATACCTGTGGACTGTATACTGACTACCCTTTCCATGCAAGAGGCCAGTGCTGTTATTAAGAATTTCAAAACAAATAATACATGTGGGGAGGGCACTCCTGGTTGTGCTGCTTTGAGTTCTGCTTCTTCCTGGGTTTTTGAGCAGTAAGGCTCAAGGAGTGCTTTGCTGCTTGCAGAGTGATCTCCATTTCTCTGTATGTGTTCAGTTTTTTCTTTTCTCTCGTCCTGTAGTTATAGGGTTGCTCATGTTTTCCCAAAGGACACCAAGCTTTTTACGAATTTTCACCATGGCTGCTATACTAGGTTTACTCTTTGGAACTTCTTGGTGCTCTGCCTTTTTAAAAATTATACATAATGTTTATGGAAGGCATTTTGTATCATGGTGGATGATGCATTTTGTGTGTTCATGTAGGTATGTGTGAGCTTTCTATGTACACTATTAGCTTGGTTAAAGATGTTAATGTAAAGTAAGTATGTGGTTCGGTTTTTTTGACTTTTTTATTTTTGGTTGGTTCTTTGGTGTTTTGGTTTTTTGGTTTTGGGTTTTTTTCTGTTTATTTTGTTTCTCAGCCACTGAGCCCTGCCAATCTTATAAGGGAATTCAGATAAATCATTTTTTAAGAAAACCACTTTGCTGAAAGGCTGATCAACTCTGGAAAAATTGTCCCCGGGATAAGCATTTTTGTGTATAATGTTGGTATAGTAAGAAAAAGTGGTGCAGATACAGGGTAGACTCATTGCTTTTAACTACTTAAGGTCATATGTCATGTATTCTGTTGATTACAAAATTGCAATTAATAGCTGGGATTTAGAGCACTCATATTTTGGCCTTGTGTTATATTACCTGCTCAGAATAGAACAGAAGAGGAAAAGGAGGACAGACTCGCCACCAGTACAACTCCCATTGCAGTCATCTGGAAGGAATTAGCAGTGGGATGATAGAGATTGGTTTAATTAGACTACTGAAATCAAGCTCGTGACTTCCTAAGGCCAGAAAGGACAATTGGAGGTATCGACTAGATTACTGCATTTGGTAGGAATTTTTCCACTGACTCTGGCCATGGTTATATATATAACCATAATGCAAATATTATATGCCTTTTCTTTGTTTCTGACTGGTTTACAGGCATTCAAAGCTGAGTCACAGAAGCATATATACCTCCAGAGCTCTGGGCACTGTTAAAGGCATGTGTAATCCACACTTCATTTGGTCCTAAGTTTTTGCAGGGAGGTTGGACTAGGTGACCTTGAAAGGTCCCTCTCAACCCAAACCATTCTGTGATTCTTTGCTCCTCTCTGTGACTGAATCACCTCATCCTGCTGGGTGACCAGCATCTCTTCCTTTGTTGGAATTTTGGCTTTTGTCCTTGGGTCTTGAAGGCCTAAGTAGTTTGGAACTTGGCTAGTTGAGAGCAGTCTCATGGTGCATTATCTGTAGTCAGGCTCATCTTCCTTCAAGGGATCCCTGTTTTTTTGGAATCCTGTAGGTTTCCAGGAACTGATAGGTTGCCCTGGCTATTAGGAACTTTTCAGAACTTGTTTGCTTACAAGTGTAGGGGTGCCAGCTGAATACTGAAGTTGAGTAGTGTGCTGTTCATGCATGTGTTCATTTCCTCCTTTTTGAGGGTAACAGTCTTCACTTTCTGATACTGTACTCTTTAATCAACTGAAATGTACCTATCTCAAGCATTAGTACTTTCATTTATTATTCAAAAACATGCGTTACAAGATACTACTTTGGTTTATCAACTTGTACAGCTGGTTCTCTCTTATTTTGTAAATGTTGAGTCTTCTGACTGTAACACAGGACATACATGAACAAAGCAGCTGAGAAAACTGGTTGGGTTTTTTTCTCCCTGAGACCGATATCACAAAATTGACTAGCGTTATCTGAAAAAATATCCTTTTCCTTTTTAGCCTTCATTTCCTCCTGTCATGTAGGTAATGTTAAAATATAAAGGAGTTCCATTTAACTTCATGAGGTCTAAACGGTGTTACTTTTCTTACTGTGCTTGAATAATTTTAAACCATGTAGTATTTGATTCCATGTTCCCACACGCCAAATCATAATGCATTGCATGCAGGGCAAACATCTTGGGATGCTATTTGCAGTTTACAGCCCACAGAAATGTCGGGCATTTTTAAGGGTTATTTGTGGGATAGTTAAAGAAGGCTGGATGAATTTTGTTTCCAAAATCAGCTTGAGATGTGATGACCATACTGTTTCCAGCTTCCTTCATCAGTATGGAAGAAGCAGGGAAGAACAGAGCACACATCTGATACTGAAAGCTCAAGTAGTGGGGGAAGGAAAAAAAACCCCTTTTGGAGTGCTTGCAGCCTGGCAATAGGGAACCACTGCAGAGATGGCAGCTGGTGCATACTTTTTGATGGCTCAGAGGCAGTTCTTCCACTCTAATGTATCTTAAGTTCTTCCACTCTAAGTTTGTTACAGGAAGCCTTGAGGTGGTTCTTTGCATACTCATGGGAAATGTGGCCTGGCTTGAAAACATGGAGAAGTGTGGCTCCACCACGCTGTAGAAACAGTATTTTTACAATAGCCAAATAATCAAAATGTGTGGGAACCTTTCACCCTCACTTTGCTGTATGCCATCATTTTCTTGGGTAGCTACAGCAGGATGTTGAGCTTCAGCAGGTCAGACAGAGCAACAGCTGTTTTTTGCTCCCTTGCTTGTGAATCTGTAACAGAAACTGTAACAGTTGTGAGAAGGTAATTAGTAACATTTTGTATTCAGTCTCCTGAGAGACAAAGTATGCAACAAAGGGGCAAAAACTGTTGAAGAGACCTCTTAACTTTGCTGACTGAAGAATGTTCTACTCCTTTTTTTTTGTATGTTGAAGTTTTTTCTTATATAGGGAGAACAAAGGGAAAGTGATCAATGATGGTGGCCTGCTAACTTTTTGGACAATGTGTAAGCTTTTGGTAGGTTTTAAAAGTAAGAGAGTTAAAGTGCTGAATACATGCACTTCAGAATTAAGTCATACACTTAACTTTCCTGTCTGCACTTGTGCTTGCACTTGTGCTTTTGTTGACTGTTGTTTTGGAATTGTATAGTGCATTGTCCTGGTTAGATTAATAACACTTTTGTACCTTTGGCTTTGCTTCCTAAGCCCTGCTTTTCTAATCTTAAGATTTCTCAGAACTACTAAGATGGTGTGTGCTTAAAATATTTTCACTTTCCATTTCTTGAAAACAGGAACAACTTTTTTAATGAAGGAAAGGTTTTAGCAGAAGAGCACTTTAAAACCTTATGACTTGCTCATTTATTGTTAATATTACTCTAGGAATTGGGTACTACCATGTCTTTGAAGGTCTGCACTCATATCTGTCTTTAAAGTTTCTGTGTACAGCACCTCTGAATTTGTTTTTGTACGTGGGTTCTTTGTTCTTGCTGCTGTGGTCAGAGAATAAAACGACTGTTCTAAGATCTTGTACTTTGTATTACAAAAGAGATTATTCTGTGATTTGGATTTGTATCAATATACCGATCCAAACACCTTCTTAGGTGTTCAAGCAGTGCTCTGTTTTCATGATGTCCTTCAACATGCCTTCTTCCTCCCCGAGTGCTGAAGTACCAAAATCTCCTGCTGCCTTCTTGATATGTTCAAGTCTTTGTCGTAAATGTTATTCAGTTTCTTTTCTGTTGCTTCCCAGCATCCCACTTAGAGTTTAGAGCAATGCTTAGTTTCAGCATTTTTTTCTGTTAGAGCCTATCCAGTGTAGAGGCTGTGTAAAGTAACACACCCCTCATCATAAATACAGTAAACAAGGAAGCTATGTCAGCCATCTCCTGTCTAGAAAGAAATGCATTGCTTTCCCAAGCTGATGACCTTCATGTGTACTTTACCAGTTACCTAGCACTCTCAGGAGTTTTACCCTAATAACATAGAAGAAATGTTTAACATCTGGTACTGTTATTTTTCTTTAAAGTGGGAAGAAGTGAAATAGTCGTTGTTAAAAGTGCAGTTTTCCTACTCTTAGTATCTATACAAACTCAGACACTGCAGAAAAGAGCAATGCTCAAGAGTTTTACAGGACAGCTTGAGAACTGATTTTGAAATGACGACTGACTTGGGGGAATGTACTGGAAAGTCAGATAAGTTTTTCTTAACTTTAATACTAATAGAAACTCCTCCCAAGATTTCTTTTTTAAAATAGTAAATGGCACAAGTCATCTACTTTTAATACTAACTACCTTCTTGCAACTAAGACAAGAGCATATGTCTTGAGGCTTGGATAACTACACAAAAGATCAGATAAAGTAAGAAGTTTGCTTTTCTTTGGAAGTGTTTTACCTGCATGCAGGTAGGCAGATGCTTGTACAATAGTGCAGTGAGCAGTGCTCCTATGAGTAGTTCTGATAGAGAAGGGTAGGTGACATAACACTGCTACACAGGTGCTGGCTGGTATTTGTCAAATTTTTAACTGGAGCAATTGTAACTGTCACAGTAAAATGTATCTATTCTAGTTTAAGAGTCTGTAATGTTGGTATGTTTGTTTATACTGCAGAAATGATTTTTTTTCATTTCCCTATAATCTGGTGTGGTGATGGAAAATTTCGGAAGCAAAATTCAGAACACGATTAGTGAAAAATGTATTCATCAAATCTTTGCATCTGATGTAAAGGAGGAACACTGGTAAAGATGCCTAAATGAGAAAATGTAGTAAAAAAAAGAAACCCAAACACAAAACCCAATCCCAAAGAACAAAAAAATAATTACTTACAGTTGTATTATTTAGTTATTTGACTGAATTTTACTGTTCGCACATACTTGAAAGCTTTCTAGGTGTCAGTGGTGTCCTGCATAGGTTTGGGTAAATAAATATAATGAGGAAATCTCTTCACCCAAATTCTACCTGTACAGCAATAGTTTTGGAAACAATGTTGTTCATTAATAAATTAATCTGAGTGATAGTGTTTATGAACATTTTCCTAAAAGGGAAGACTTTTTCTTATAAATTTACTGGTTTTGTTCTTCACTAGACTTCCCTAAGCTCATTTTAGTTAAACTGCTATTTACTGCTATGGTTTTGGGTACATCTGAACATTCACTCAGGTGGTTTCTCCTGCAACATTTCAGAAATACAGGTTTAAGTTTATTTATTTATTTATTTATTTACTTGCTTACTAGAAATGTGCTTAATTGTCTGAGATGCAAAATGAAAATTTTCAATTCTATTTCAGTTGGAAAAATGGTTATAGAACATAATTTCATGCTGCTTATAAATGATACTTTCAGTAGCCATTTAAGTCCAAGACGTAAAGGATGGCAAAATCATAAAGATGACTGTTACTTGCCCATCTTTGAAATGGCTCCTGTGAGTTAGCAGTTGTTTGGCTGAAATGAAGTACGTCTCTGTGCCCTATTTGCATAAGTGTTCATTGTGAAATTAACTACCTCTGCTGATTTAAGACTACAAAATGATTGGTAGGAGATACTTATGCATTAAGATATTTAAAGCAAAACAGTATGGTCTTGATTTATGGAAAAATACACAATAATTGTAAGCGTAACAAAGAATAATTTCATGAATCTCTTCTTGTAAAGATGTATGGTGAACAACATAGGGATTTTGTTTGGGTTTTTTTAGCTGCATAGAAGATTGGTTTCCTGCTTGAAGTGTACATAGACTATAAATAAATACATACATTTAAAAATAGTTACTTCATAAAAATAGATGACTTTCAAGAACAGCTGTTGCCTAGAAATTACTTCTTTAAAAACAAATTATTAAATCTGTAAGTAATCTTATTCCTTTGTTACCTCCTGAGCATCAGTGAAGTCAGAATTTAGTTGGAGCAACCTCATATCTAGAGAATTTAGAATGTGTTCATCTCCTTCTCTATGCAAACCATATGTGTGTGTCATGGGTAGACTTCTGGGGTTTTTTTCATGAAGTACAAAAAATGAAATAGAAAAAATATTTCTGTTTCCATAAATGTGGTGTTAGCAGCTCCGTTTTTAGCTTAGCCCGTTACTTCAGTGGGATAGGTTTTTCTAAGTTGAGATTGACCAATAGATTAGGTGTCTTCTGTCTTCAGAGAATTGTATTTAGATCTCGTGAAATCTATAAATATGACACTTCCTGTCCTTTTTCAGCAGAAAGAGTAGAAGTCTTGAATGATCAAAGGAATGTGACTATATTACCTGTGTGACACAAGGACCTCTCCTGTTCCTTAGTACAAGGGAACGAAGTCCGCAAATACCATCAATCAGCACTATTTTGAAATCTTCTGGTTATAGCATTTTAGGATGGGGAAAATAGCACATCACATTTGCCATAGTTTGAATGTCTCCTGCTGCAGTCAGTGCTGCTTGTGAATTAGTTGTAGTTTCTGGTTGTGTCCCTGTATTAACATTTGAATTTGAGTATGTTATTACTTTGGTGTTTCCATGTCATGCCAAATTGCCCTTCATGTCTTGATTGGCAAACTGGGTGATCCTACATCTGCTAATGTTGATGGACTTATATGATACCCTATGTAACAGGATATTTCTGGGGACAGTGGCTACTTCCTGACAGCTTAGAGCTTATTAGTAAGAGCCATATAGCATTTATGCTTTCAGGTTCTTGAACAAATTAAAGTGATGCAGAGAAGAATCAGAATGCTAATTGAGAAAATAGTCCTAGAATAGGATGATATTTCAGTTTGATAATATTGAGAGGAATATGTGATCAAAATTCTCTTGAGTGGTTTTGAAAGCAGATTTGCCTGGTCTACTCTCCAAACATTAGTTGCAAAATGTCAGAAAGGCACAGTGTTTTGTTAAAACAACTGAAAATTATGATCATCCTGATATTTCTACTTCTAGAAGTGGTAGCAGAAAAGAAGAAAATGGGTTGGAAGAACTGAAGATAATTTTCTAAACCATTACCATAAACTTACATTCACCATTTAAATTCATCATTGATGTTCTGAGAAGTATTAATTTGATTTGTGTACCGACATAAGCAATTTTGTAGATCTGGGAAAGGCTTTTACTGGCTCTTGAGCATAAGAACAGTTGTACTGGGTCATTCCAACCTTGGCAGTAGTTGATAATTGTTACAGAGAAGAGAGCAGAACAACAGGGCAGACAAATGCATAGTCACACAGTTACGGAATGTTCCCCAGCCTCCAGCATATTGACCCTCTGTGGTTTTTGTCTTCTTTTTTTCCTTTGGTTTTTTTTTCCTTTAAACATCTGAGCTTTTGAAAGTTTAGAGGAAGTTCTTCCTGAATTTAACTGTATTTGGGAATAATTTGTATTTGTGTATTGTTATGTGTATTGTTAAGTGATCATGATAGAAATTTTAAGAGACTAGCATTCCAGTTTGGTTTTAGTCATGATAATATTCAATAGTTACAGTTGTGTATCTTGTAGAGCAGAGAGATGACATTCTGGTGGGATTTTTTGTGGGGGGAGAGGTGGGAGAACTGGGAATAAGTTTGTAATTCACAAAGACTGTATATCAAGACTTATTGCTATGATTCTTGGCATCAACATCATGTCTGCCTGGGAGTTGAGGATGTAACTGTAACTTTAAATGGAGGACTAAATGAAACATTTTCTCTCTATTAATAGACAAGGTTTTTTTAAACAACAGTTTTTTAAATATGCCTTGGTCCCTTATATAGTCCTAACTAATATTACTTAATACTATTTTCATAATTGGTCTTTGAGGAAGCTATGCAGGACACTAGATTTTGTATCGCTGTAAAGCATTTAAAGAACAGTTTGTTTATCAAAAACTGTATGTAATTAATTTTCAAATCAGCATTGTAGTTATCCTTTGGAATGGTCCCTCAGTTTTCTCTTTCTGTCCTGGAAAAGATGTTAACATTTCAACTATGAAACACATTTTTTAGAAGTTTTAGCAGTAAAGCAATGCTGTTTACAAAACTGACATACAAGATCACATATTGTGAATAATTAACATAATTCCAAGGTGAGGTTGTAAGAATGGCTTTTCTACACATATAATCTCAGTGTCTCGGTTAGAAATAGTATTGTAAGACAGCATTTTGGAAAGTTGTCCATTTTGGAACTGCTGACTGCAGTTTGGTTCAAGCTGACTGCAACATCAGACTGTTTATTTCCTGCTACCTTTATCTGTACTTAGGAATATTGAAATTAAAAAAAAAATTAAGTCCTTTAATTTACGACATTTTGTGCACATCTTCAGAAGAGAAATCTGTACAATCACAATAGGCATTTAAGTTTTACTTACTTGTTTTCAGAAGCACATGTGTGCAACTCTAGATGTAGAGAATTAAATATGAAGGATTAGATGCCTAAGTAATCCTGATACATGATTTCCTATTTATCTGAAGTTCTAGTGATACCTGGATCCTACCTTGAGTATGCTGTATTTTCCACTGCTTTCTAGTTCACAGGCATTTTTGTATATGTGATGGTTTATTTCTACCTCAGCGATGTAGGAAGAGGAGTAGTTTTATTACTTTCTTTGCTGACTGCCATGAAAGAGAGGATGTGTGCTTTTTTCCATATTAGTGAGCCAGTTTCATATATTCATAGCTTTCTTAAGCAACAAGGGTGAAAATAGTCTGAGTTCTTAGTTTTTGTTTGCTTTCTGTTTTCATGAACATGAGTTACTGGAACTTACCTATATTCAAAATAAAGTGCTGTTTGTATGGTTCCCCCATGAAAGCGATGGGAATCAAACTAAATAAATCTCTAGGTGCGTTCTGCAGAAATCACTCTTTTAGTCATAGGTACTTTTTAAGGGGTTATTCTCAATTGTTAAAACTTGATATACATGTGGATTTTTTTAATCTAAAATTTTCAAGTCTTATTTGGCAAAACTTTTACATCACATTATACCAGTGAGAAGTATTTCCCACCTTACAGCTTCAAGTATGATAGCAGAATTTTAACTGTGATCATAGGGATATCTATCTGGCTAGTATTCAGTACATTTTTCAGCATAACTACGTTAACTTGATACTACAAACAGAGAGGTTTTCATGTTTTTACACTATAAATTGAGACATACCTTCAGTCTAAACATGTATTACTGTGTTTTTGAAAATCAGAGGTTGAATGTAAAGGGTTCATGCACTAATTTTTTGGAATCTGGCAAAGTAGAGTTGATGTGTTGATACAAATAATACAGGAGTGATCTGTGTCGCGGAGTTTGCTTTTTTTATGTAGCTTTCTCATCTTTCATGTTCTCAGGTTTTCTGTGCCTAATTCAAAAGTTTCCACCTTTTGAATTAGATGTAAATTAAGAATACTTTAATATCAGGAAGATTACATAATTGTCCTGATTTTTTTTTTTTTGCAACAAGTTGGTAATGGTAGGATATGACTTATCATTGATGTCTCATTTCATTATTAAAGGTCTTGATGAAAATGTGTTTTGGGAGGCTGATTACTTATCATATAGTCTTACATAGGCACCTCTAAGTAACTGATTTGTAGTGTTTCACTGCTTTTAATAACTGATAACTCATTGCTGTTTCAGTGGAAGTGGAGAACAGTGCATTAATGTTTCTAGTTGGTGTATTTCACTCAACTTCCTTCATTTTGGCAGCATGTACTTTAACAAGCCACTAAGAACAGCTTAACAATATGCAATTGCATGGCTTTTACACTCTAAAAATATCTAATAAATGTAGAGGTGTATGGAAAGTTCACCAGGATTATCCATTATCCAGTCATTACTGTGATTCAGTAAGAGGAAGATACTTCTCATGTTCTTAGTCAATGGTGAGATGCTTGACTGTAGTGAAATACAACTTCCTTCTTTAAAGGAGGTATTTAGGAGTATTTAATCTTTTATTTCACTTTTTGGGCCTTGTGATTCTAGTAGGTGTGACATCAGCTGCTAGTGCAGTCTCTCACTTGAGAGTTACTGTATATACGTTGTCTACTGTGTACAGTACTGTATACTGTTTTAGCACCTACCAAGTGATGCATATAATACACACTCCTCAGTTTAACTCATGCCTGACTTCAGAGTTACTGAATTATTTGTGTGCTGAAGCCTACCATTCTTTTTTTTTTTTTCTTTTTCATTCACATGTGCATAACAGAACAGCGAATTGGCATGCTGCTAGCATACTGAATGTGGTCAAACAATGCTGCTAAATCTGTCAGGCGAAAGGAGTTGTCACTTGTGCTAATATAGCTATTGCTGGTCCTATTTCATCCCTGTATTAGATGGAGCACTAGCTGTTTTGTGTAGCTGGACTTCTGTGGTGTTCTTTCTCTCTGGAGAATGGGATCTGTCAGAATGCATCATGGTTCTCACTGGGGAAAAACAATGTCTCAGTCCTGAAGGGGTGAAAAAATGAGTTAAGCCTTAAGAGGTCATGAGAGTTTAAAAACAAACAACACAACATTAGAGATTTTTAATATACATGCTTCTGTGAATTACATTTAGGCATAGAGAATCATGGAGTTCTTGAGGCTAGAGTTTTAAAAACAGCAGCTTTGCTCTATGCTAAAGATTATAATTGTAAGTACAGAGTGTTACTGCAAAGAATTGTGGGTGAGAAACTGTGTTTAGTGTAACAAAAGTAAACAGAACAACTACTGCTACCTCAGAGTTTTTACTGTCCAACAAAAAGCAGACAGACAGAAAATGAGAGTAATGATTAGCAAGCTAAGCTGTTGCTGCGGGACACAAGTGGGCTGACTTGAAATTTTTATATATATCAACAAGTTTGTAGATGACATTTGGGCCAAGTGGCTTTGTGTACAATAAGTGTGTACAAATTGCCAGTTGTAAAGTCCAGGTAAAAAAAAAAGATTACTTTTTTCTACTGAGCATCATGTGGAACAGGTATGTCTTGCTTCCACTACACTGCCTGTGAATGGCTCAGTGGCACAGCTACTTCTGAGTGGATTTTGTAAGAATTTAATATTCAGTTTGAGTCAGTAACTCAGTAGAGAACTCACATAGCCAGAAGAACAAAAAAGGATTCTACTGAGATACTTGGTAGGATAATTTTATTGTGAATTTGAAGATGGGTGCTGAAATAGTGTAAAGGATAAGGGTGTGAGAGGAGGGAAGGAAATATATAGTGGGACAGGAGAGGGAAGGAAAGAAAGGGAAGGGAATCAATCATCTTTTGGCAGAAGAAAGCTGGAAGATCAGTTTAGTCATTTTGCACAGCTCCACTCTCAGAAGTACCATGGGAAAGAATGTGATAATATTTGGTTGTTGCTGTGGGCCAGCTGGAGATCATAGAATCATTTTGGTTGGATAGACCCTTGATCATCGAGTCCAACCATAAACCTGACATTGCCAAGCTCACCACTAAACTGTGTCCCTAAGTGCCACGTGTATGCATCTTTTAATTACCTCCAGGGATGGTGACTCAACTGCTTCTCTGGGCAGCTTGTTCCAATGCTTGACAACCCTTTTGGTGAACAAATCTTTCCCAAAATGAGTCAGCATCTCAGTAATAAATGAAGTGAGTCAGGAAAGCATAGAGTTTTGAGGATTCTTAAAATAATAACTATTATTATTAGTAGCTTATCTTCTTGCTTTTTGTTTCAGATACAAAACAGGAACTTTTAAGGAGCTAGAGAGTAAGAGTTCAGAAATCTCTGCAGCAGTGATAGAGCTGAGGTCCTTAAGACAACTCGTGCAACACCATTTAGCTCAGTTGGTTAGAGCATGGTGCTAATAACACCAAGATTGTGAGTTCGATCCCTGTATGAGCCATTTACTGAAGAGTTAGAGTCAGTGGTTCTCATGAGTCCCTTCCAATTCAGATTATTCTGTGAATCTGTGAAACACTGACAACAGCCCCTTCTCCCCCCACAGCCCCCCCAAACAAAACGAAAAAGACCCAACAAAAAACCCACCCCCAACAAACCCAAACAAACAGAAAACCAAACAACAACAAAAAAAAGTCTGTGTCAACACCAAGATGAACTGTTAAGCTTGACAACGAAATGTTAAGGCTGTGATATTTCTTTGGAAGATCAGTCTCTCATTTTGTGCTATGCTTTTTTCTATTTCTGCATTACTTGGTGTTTTATAGTGCCTTTGTAAGATTTTCTGACAGGAAGATAGGAAGATAGTGCTGGATCTGATCTGTGATTACAGGAAAGCCCCATGGCTTAGTTTTTAGAATCCAGAATGTATTTAGTCTATTTCCAAGCCCATTTCAATGTGAGGGACAGCCTAGGAAAAGACTGAATCGCCATTTGTGAAGTCACATTGGTTGGTTTAAATTCTTTTACATCTGTGGTGTGAAGTTTTCTTCGGCCTGCCTACCTTCCTTACTGGCTTTACTTTTACTAAAAGTAAGTCACGCTTGTGTAAGTAATACAAATTTTCTACTTCTTTGTAATGTATGATGTGTTTTCAGAAGAAGGAAAAACAAGATAGCCAGTCTTTCCTTGAAGTTAGTATGTCACAGTTATTTTGTTAAATTTTTAATAGGATACTTTTTGTGAGAAGGTTCTTCTGAAGTTTAAAGCAAGATTTCCCCTTACAATATTTGACCAAAAAGGCTTCTGTTATTTTAGTTCCTTCTGAGGTAATATGCAATAAGAGGGTCTTTATTTCTTTACTGTCTTGTTTCTCTGCAGCAGTAGTGATTTTGATAGGATTGAAGAGTGAGACAGCTACCTTGCTCTGTTTATATTATCAATTCAGTTGTGGAAATGTCTGTCATGTTCTCAGTTTTCTCACAGTTTTGTAGCTTCTGTTCTGGAGTTGCCAGTTTGCTTCAAATTACTTATCTGCTAATGAAACTTCTGGGAAATACCTGACTACCCTGCTATGCGCCACAAACATGTCTTTCCTCAAACTTCTCAGTCTCTAAAACTAAATTTTTCCTCAACAGAAAGAGGACAAGATGAGGGAAAAGTTGCTGTAAGTGCAGTTTTTCATGCAAAAATAGAGGAAAATATTTTTAGTATATACATTTTATTTAGGCATCCTTATTATACAGATCTGTCATTGCTACAGAACTGTTAATATGGGAAATTGTAGTATCACTGTGTCCTTATTTCTTCACATCTAAATTGACTGGCTTTTTTCCACAGGGCAACTTGCACACTTCTGAGTTAATGCCAGCTGTATCAGATAGCTGAATAGGAATGTCCGTTGCCATTGCACAAGAGGTTTTCTGGGCTAGTCCCGTGGTCTTTCCTGTCCATACAGCGAGCTTAGTTTTCATAGGGTTTTACCATGCATACGTAGCCATCTGCACTTTCAAAATTAAAACATTCTTTCAGTCATTTTGGAAAGTTATGTTGCTCTAAGACTGCTCACCTGGGATCTTTCTTGTGGCATAATGGGGGATTCTACAGGTCCAAAAGTGTTGTGAGCCGGGGAAATTCCCACATGTTACTCAAGGCAGGCCAAAGCATAGTTATGAGCCAAACTGTATTTTCAAAGAAACCAGATTATGAGGAAGTTATTATCCTCTCCTGTTATGTTCTCTTGAAATTAAGGGGCTATATGATACAATTATTTGTAGTGCCATAACTAATCCCAGCTACTTGTTTCCAGTGTGCCCCATCCCTTGAAGTGTTCAAGGCCAGGTTAGATGGGGCCCTGAGCTACCCAGTCTAGTGAAAGATTCCCTGCCCATGGCAAGGGGGTTGCAACTAGGTGATCTTTAAGGTCCTTTCCAATCCAAACCATTCCATGATTTTATGGCTTGAGCTGTTGCAAACCTCTTAAACTGAGTTAGGCCCCAGAAAAACAAATTGTGCAGAGGAATCCTAAACCTGGGATAGATCCAGTAAGATTCTCACTGTCTGTAATTTCTGTGATCATATCAAAGATTTTTTTTCTTTTTTCCTAGAGATTCAAAGAGGTCCATGCACATATTCCAATTTAAATTCAGAGTTATTAAATACCTGGTTTTTATTGCTCAGCAGTGCAGGTTAGCTGTGTCTGTACTTGTGTATCTGATGATTGACTTTGCATATGCTGTGATTAGGTTTGTGGAAAAGGATCTTTCATGTCAAGCTGATGCTAATAGAAATTGATGCCCACATTTAAGAATTTATCGTATCTGCCCAAAATCTCACTGATCCTTTGTTTGAAAATTATCACAATTACATGGTGTGACAGTAGCATGTCTCTACATGTGCTAAAGTTTCATTATAAGCACCACAGTCAATACAATTGATTACCTTACTCTTGAGTAGGCATCTAGCAGCTAATCAAGATAAAGGCATTTTACTTGATTGGCTGATAGACAAAATCTTCATTGTCTACAGTGGGTTAACAGGCTTGTACACGTTAACTGGGGTGCCTACCTGTAGGTGTCATAATTTTAAATAATGTCTTGATTCCTGATTATGGCTCAAGTAGAGGTCTCATCTTACCAAACACGTTCTGGATATATCCTGGTAAGATTGCTACTTGTGTTTGCTTTTCTAAATTTGCTGGTTTAAGTTTTTAAACTACAGGAAGTGATGTAAAAGCATGGTTTGTAGAGAGATAGTGAAGATGATGCTTTCTTTAAATCTCCAATGCTTGATTTCCTTTGCATAATGAAAAATACACACACTTTGAGGAGAAACAGAAAGGTGAAAGACTATGTATATGCCACAAACTCAGCTGTAGCTGTTCCATTCTGGAGGAGGCAAGTTTTTCTTACTGAAGTTAGTGTGGGACAGCACACACAAAAGCTCTCTCTTTGCTGCTTTTTAGATGTTTGGTGTTCAGGCATGTTCTAAAGACTTCATTTTATGTAATGCAGTTATTTCTTCTTTTTGGTAGTATATTACTTTGAGTAGTTTACATCTTCAGGATAGCCTTGGTTTTTCATTTATCTAAAACTGCTGATAGTATTGTTGTAATACCTATCCTCAGTGTCTAATGTAAGACTGCATGACAATTCTGTGTCTAATATGTCCCTTTATAAACTGCCCTGCCACAGTACCACTGGGTACAGAGCTTACTGCAGTGTCTGTTGCAGTGTCTCGCTGTGCAGCTCCCTGGGCCCAGCCCCACTCTGTTCCTCTCTGCCTGAACTTCCAACCTTAATCCCAAAAGTGGGACAAGAGTGTCTCTTCTCATCATGGTACTTGTCTTCTGTTTTCCAGCAGAATGCAGGGCCATCAGTTGGTGTGTAAATACTGGTTTGTGGGGTTTTGTTGTTATGGGTGGAGTTTTTTTGTTTGTCTGTTTTTGTTGGGATGGTGAACCCTTAGGAAGAAAGGAGAAGATATTCTTAAGCCTTTTGTTTACCTTGTAGTTCACCTCCCATGTCATTGGAAAGGCTAAAGTTTTTTGGAAAGCAATTAATGTGGAGAGAACAAAAGAGGTCCCATCTTTCCAAAATCCCACCAACTCTTTGTCTGGAGGAAAAAAAGGAATAATGTGGTGTGCCAGTACCATGCTATATTTTTACTTCTGTCTTTCAGCTTACTTTGTCTTTAAATTACAAGGGGATTAAGGGTAAAGTTGTTCGCTTACAAGATGTAGAGATTGGTCTTTCAGACACTAAATGGATTTCTTTGTCAACTGCAAATCTAAGATACTGATTAAAATCTGCTTTAGAGTGTCTCTCTTCCATGGCCTTTAGCATTTATTCGAGAGAACTCAGGTATTCCTCGTTTTGGTCCCTAGCATAAATCAGATTGATGCTTCTTGGAGCAAAAGTGCTCTGCATCCCTGAGACCAGGAGAGTACCTATTATATTTACGAAACTGTATGTTGAATGCATGTTTAGTTTTGTTTTTTTTTTTTTACTATATCTCCTAACACCCTGTTTTCTTTTGCAGACCCTTGTGATAATATGAGAGAGATTCTCCAAAATGTGGCCAAATTACAAGGCGTGTCAAATATGAGAAAACTAGGTCACTTGAATAATTTTACTAAGGTAAGAGCTCAAATCGTGTCATAGAACAAGTGATTGTACAGATAAAATGTTTCTTATTTACTCTGTCAGACATTGGCTGGGGACATTAATGAAATTGCTTAATATCACAGAACAGTACTTGAATTCTACACACTATGGGAAAGGAAGGTATCAAATAAGGACAGTTCACAAATACGTGAATGTGGGGTTATGCTGAAGTTTGCATACCTGTCCTGCTGGCTGAATTTTTGTAGTATTTTACTGCTTAGAAGATGGAAGTACCTCCCAATGGGTTAAGTTGCGTTACTAGAACTAAAGATTTGGTTCCTGCTCTGCAGAATTGAAATAAAAGATATAAAATGCCAGACTTTCTGGATATAAACTGAATTGAGTATGATGAGGGCAGAGGACTGTATCAATGCACATTATATGCAGTGTTTTGGACACTAGTAGAATAGGAATTGTCAACTTTCACTGCAGTTTTCATAACGAAAAAGATTTAAAGGGACCTCTTCTGGAATATGTTCATGTTGATGATTTTTGATGTGCTTGTTCCAAATCATGGACATGTGACACGTACGGGCTGAAAATACAACAGATATATTGGAAGCTGTCATTGTGAGCTGACATTGCAAGAATTAAAAACTTACTGCAGGATCAGGGTGTAAACTGAAGAAAGAAGCCATGAAAGATATTCAGAAAGAGAGCAAGTAACATTTTTTAGGCAAAAGAGAAACCTGTGGAAAGAAGCTGAAAGGACTCATGGGAGGTGGTCAGGGAGTTAGGGAAAAGAGGTTCATTGTAGGATGGTGAGGGGTTGTGGCTGGACCAGTGTTCGATTTGTCAGTGCAAGGGAAACATGGTTTGCAGTCAGGGAGGCAGGAGACATTGGAGCTTCAGTGTGAGCCTTACCCAAATTATGGACTGATAGAAGGATCTGGTATGTTGTATAACTTTCTGATAAGAGATAGGGCAGCATACCTGAAAATGAAAACCGAGTTCCTGTGACTTGAGGATGGATCCTGCAACCAGCAGTAGCCAAGAAATAACGTAGTAGAGGAGAATTTGGGGGATAAAATAAGGTTTAAATTACAGTTGCAGATAAGTTTGTTACGAAGAATTGAGTAAGATTGCCAGAGTCCAGTTGACATTTTTGAGCCAATTTTAAGTGAAAGAGTGAATACTCAAGGGAAGGCGTGGGGAACCAGTTGATACGAGAGGGACAAAGATGCATGATAACCTACGAAGTAGGCATCTTGACTGTTTAAGGCAATCCTTGTGAGATTGACCACTTCAGTGGTAATGTGAAACATTCACTTAACAGGCAGGTGAGTACTGTGAACAAAATCACAGTAACAAATAAATTTATCTTCTAATGCACTAATAGCAAATCCGTAAGTGGTGCATTTTCTGGATTGGTTCAGAACACCTGTAGGTGCATAACATTCACTAAGGAACTGAACTTCACACTGAAATCTCTTCTTTGGTTCATTGCCTTGTGTCTGTCAGACATCAACCATAGACAGAATGCTGCTGTTTTCACTGGGATTCCAAAATTGTTGCAAAAAAGCCCTTTGCTCTGCTAGAAAGGTCTGATGCATAGCTATGTTCTCTTTTTGTGAAAATCTGGAAACTTTGAAATGTGAATGCTTCCAAATTCTCTAGTCGTCTTAAAATTAAAGAGCTGGATTAGGTTTGTAGATGCACGATTTGTAGTGAGAAGTCCATCTTTGAAACTACGGATCTTAAAACAGTGTCAATTTTGCTATTGAAAATCAGATGTTAAGCACCCATAACTGTGGTAAATTAATAAACATGCATGTTGTAATTAAAAGATGAACCAAATAATCTTTTTAAAAAGTAGTTTTGAGAAATTGCATAATTCCGTAATTGAATATTTGAAGAATATTTGGGGGTTTTGTTAAACCCGATATTGAAAATGGAAAATATTTAGAGAAATTGAAGAACAGTTTCCATAAATTGCACTTAAGACTGGCAGGAAATTATGAGTTTGTGAAAAGCAACTTCATAAAATTAAATACGATGTTTGAAGATGGAGAAGGTGGTTCATAGCCCGATTTTGATTCTAAATGAGAATCACCGTACATAAGGGAATCATACTACTGAATTTAATATTGAACATTTTTTCTTATATTCATCTCTCTGAAATATGTGCTTTATAAGTGTATAACTTAGTGTATTTGGTTTTAAAAGCTTTTCCTATTTTTGTTTGATCTGTAAATGCAGTTATGAGAATAGAGTAAAAGTTGCAAATTGTGCTGTATTGTCTGCCTTGTGGTCGGAAAAATTCTGTGTTTTTCATTCCAGTGGTTAAAAGTGAAAGCCTGGAGCTTGGCAAGATGGTTTTATTTCCTTTTTGCACTCTGTTCTTCTACCATGAGTTGGTATAGTCTCAGTTCCTCCTATGTGAGACAGGAGTGTGAGTAAGATTGGTGTGCTAAGGGCTGAGGATGTTTGTATCCTGTCTTGGAATTACAGTGACTATGAACTTGATTTGTTTATAAATGGTTGCATTTTGTGATCCATTTTTTAAGAGCTACTTGTTATCTGGGATATTGGTACTATGGAAAAGGAAAGGACCTTGCAAATTTTTAGCAGCTTATTTCAGATAAAATAATGTGGAAAATCTATTATTCTCCTGCTAGGAATATTATTATACTTAAAAGAAAACATTTGAACTAGTCTAAGCAGTTGGTCCCAACCACCCCACATTTTTTTCTTCAAAGGCTGCAAATCTCACTGTTCTAGTTCTTTGGTCAGGGAAAGCAAAACGTTTTTATCACATGGAAACAAGTAATCTAATTTACTTCAAATGTGGAGTTTCCTGACAATGATCATGATAGAAACCAAGTTTTGTATTATTTTCAGGATATCTGAGGTGTGTTATGTCCAGGTTTCTTTCCTTGAAACTGAACTAGATTTTTAAGCTGGGATCTGTTCCCCTCACCTCCCTTTTTTTAAGGAAAAGGAACATAATCATCCTGTAAAAATTACTGAACTAGTACTGAACTAGACTCCAGGGTTTTATGTAGAAGTTAAATACTTTAAATATTTTTTTTTAAATGAGGATCAGAAGTCAACAGGAGTTACTAGTTCATCTGCAAGAATGATGCAGTAAAACAGATACTTTTTATGAAGCTTTTGTGCCTAGGTAATGTAACTCCTTTTTCATTGCTACTTTCTTTTAAGGGAAGTGTTAACTAGTTGTGTTCAGGTTTCCACAGCACTCATTATTACTGTGTGGAGTATGCTTTATACATGATGTTTTACAAAAACTTGCATTTCATTTGTCAAGTGTTTGCTAGTTCTGCTTACTAGCTAAGTCATTAGTGTTCCAACTTCTTTGCTCTTTATTTGCAGAACATGGGTTGTTCTTGCCCAACAAGACCACCCAACTTAGGTGGTCTAAGTTTTCTGTTCCAGGAGATTAGCATTCGCAGTCTGGTGATGCACAGGCTATGGAAAGGTATGTTTAGTTCTGAATTGCAGCAGCAGCAGCAGACTTGGAAATTTTATCTGCTTTGAATGACAGCACACTCCTCCTCTGCTTCATGTCACCTAGTAAGTGAAGCTGCATTTTTCTGGGCAAAAACTTTTATGAAGTACTGCCTCAATCTATGTTCCTTTAAAGCCACCATATTTAAGCTAATTTATATTCTGACAAGAACTGTTTGAAGATTTGACCTCCATGAAATGGTTAGTGACACTTTCAATTGCCACAGCAGTTCACAAGTTTGGTATACGCCTTTAGCTCCAGTAAACTGAGTAGGATTACCCATCTTTAATTTATATGGCCACCTACATAAGGCAAGCACCTTGAAGTTTCCCAGCTTCTGCTGATTAGTATCAAAACATCATGGTTACTTCTTTGGGGTTTTCCCCACCTCCATGAGAAGTAGTAAGTGATAAATCACTGAAAACCAGAAGAAACTGTGCAATTGCATTTATCTAGTGGAAAATATCTTTGTGATTTGAAGTATCTATTTATAATCCTCTATTACAGAAGGTTTATCCCGCTGGAAGCTTCTGAGAGATCCTTCCTACCTCTGTAAAAGTAAAAGGGTATTTTAATAACAAGCCAAAAAAAAATCCACAGATGATGTAGGAATTTCTGGTGGTTTTTTTTTTTTTTTTTTTTCAAAAAGAAAGGTGCTTCTTAAAGGACAAAATCAAGCAATTCATTTTAGATATAAACTTAGCAATGGAACAGTATCAGTAATACAGTAATATGGAAAATTATGTTTTCAATCTGTTCAAGGCTAAGTGTCATTATTTAATGAAGCTCTGCTATTCTGCTCTGTATATCTGTTAGCTTTTGACCATGCTGCTGACTTTCACTAGGATGATATGGAGTGAGTGGCTTGGATGTGGATATGGCCATAGAGGCTTTCACGGATTGTGTCTCTGATTCATAGTCTGCCATTTTAGAGTCTCATGTGTCTTTTGTGAAAGCCAGGTATATTAGACTGAATGTACTGTCTGACTGTAACATTCATCCAAGTAGATAAACCACTGTGGTAAAGCCTGAAACCTCATAATGGTGCAGCAGATAGGAACAGAACGTGTTACTTAGAGATATTCAGCTGGGTAACAAATGTGTCTAAATCCAGAGTCCACAGTTTCAGTAGCAGCTTCTCTTTAAGACTAGGATCTACAAAGTAGTCTTCTTTTAAGTATTACCAGTGGTGGCTCAAACTGTATTTCCAAAATTATAATGCAGTAATTACATTCTGGATGCTAGAATAATATAATATTTTTACCTAGTAATTGCTGTGGCTATTCTGCTAAATATAAATTTGAATGGTCTCAAATCTTCACTCCACTTGTGTATGGTGTTGACCTCCTATGGTTTTGTTGTTCTGAGCTACTGTTTCCAAGACATGTTGATATGTTACTCATATTGCTGTGACTCATCTGAGTAGTATGAAAAACTCATAGCTGACAGTAAACATGAAAAAAACCTTCACTGTAAGTTAGTCACTGTCTGGCTTAGTGTACGTACCATTTTGTCCTAATATTTAATCTTATCCTTAAGAATCTTTGCTATGCCCAGTCACTGTGTATTTTACCACAAAATTTTAATTTTAAATTGGATTCATTTGCAGTTTTAACTCACAAAGTATACTCTGGTTTTGTTTGTATCTATGTATAAAATTTATTGTGTGTATTTAAAAATGTATACTGTCAATAGGTAAGATGTATATATGGAAAATACCAATAGTATAAAAATAGAAATAAATTCATAATTCCAGGTATTATATGGTAATCCATCGCCATTTTAATGAACTATGTCAATGTATAGCCAAAGCTAGATTTTAGTATTCTGGTACTGCTTACCTGCAGAGTTATGCTATAATGTATGTTAATTGTTAAATCTTACAGTCAAACATATGACAGTTACTTGGCTTTGTCAGAAATTCAGCCATCTACAAATACCGCTGCATTTGGGCCAGAATCATTGATCTGCTTAATGTTGTTTGAAGGTGAAATGAGAAGAACGCAATAAAGTTTTTTCAAATAATATATTTAAAGCCAGACATTTATAACTTAGCAAATACCCAAGGAATTGGGACCAGCTGAACAGTATCTTCTTTATAACAGCTTCCATGACTATTATTCCCGCTTTCAAACTTACAGAAGTCCAGCTTTACCAACCAGATTTTTTTTCCCCCCTAGATTAAATAAACCAAATGGCTCAGCCTTCATGGGTGGATTTTCTACCTGCCTTGTACATTTTTCTGCTACACATTTTCCACTTTGCTCTTAAAATGTGGCACACAAAATTCTGTTCTTGCAGTTTTGAGAGCAGCCTGTGAAATGGAAAAAGTCTTTTAATTGCAAACATAATGCAGTCCTATTAGTATTTCCGGAGATAAAATTTGTTTTCTTTTTTGTTTTAAATTAACATTCTGAATGTTAATTTCTGGACAACTTCTGTTTCTCTGCTGGCCTGCTTTCATTTCTTAGGTGTCTGTTAATGTGTGGTACCCTGAAGGATGTGATGTGCTGTTCCTATTATCTAGTTAAATCTTTTTATTGAGTTTGGGCACTCCTTTCAAGTCACTGAAACATTTTTGAATTCTGATCTAGGCCCTTTTCTATCTGGAACATATATAAATTACAAAGAAAGCTAATGCATAAATACTGGTGGCCCATTAGAGGGAGAATAAACTAGTAGCTATTTTCTTTTCTGTGGGAGAAATACTTCACATGTATACACAGACACCATCAAACACTTCTATAATTATTACTGTCAAATTCAGAAATTTATATCCAAACAGCAGTTAAATTTGATGAAAGTTTTAACTCATCAGGTTACATGACTGTGTTTGAATTTCAAGGTAAGGTCAAGTTCTTGTCAGCATAGGTGAAGGTGTGTGCAGTGGGAGCACATATATAGATGCAAACAGCTGGTATTGAGGAGCTAATAACCACTAAATGTATTTGGTGAGAATGACAACCAGACTGGAACTGATCCAGTGAACTGAGTGTTTTTTAGCAGTGCAGCAAGTTAGGTGGGTTCCTGGAACATGTCAAATGCTTCAGTTTAATCTCAGGACTGCTCAAGATGCAAACCAGTGGTAAGTGTGATGATAGGAAATGAGCTTCACTAATGCACTAGTGCACACAATAATGGCTTTCTAAAGCATGGGTTTTTCCTACATCAGAATTACAATTCTATGGGTTTTTTTAAAGTAGGAAAAATAGACTGTTGAGGACATTCTGTTATGTTAAGTTAGGATTTTTCATTTGTATCTAGGGTGGAATGCTGGGGAGAGGTTTAGATGTATAAATGATTAGCCTAAACAACTATTGATGTAACTGTCTGAAACTGAACAATGTTTTTACTCACTATCTTCTCACACTGTTTTGCTTACACTCTGCCAGCCAATTTTTACAGTTCATAAGATGTCAATAGAAATGCTAAAGCAGCAGTGGTGGCCTTAGGCAGTCCAACAACATGGCATAAAAATAGATTGATGTTAGGAAGTGACATGCTGTCATAACTAGTTAATGCATCAATTGTCGAGTTTTATTATCACTTAAATTTGAAAGGTGATAAAAAAGAGGTTATGTAAAAACTTTCCTTATGTTTTATAATCTTCTTTGGTTAAGAAAAATGCAAAATCCAAAATACTTCAATTAACTTAAATTATTTGAGCCCAAACATGGAGCTGATCCGGGCCAGTTTAATAATCTCTCATTAACAGCCTTAAATTTCAGCATTATCACTAGGTATTTTTCTTGAAAAACAGTTTTGTAAGATGTAATGTGATCCTCAAACGAATTTGTACTTGCTGAGTACCTAAGTACTGTTTGAATTTTAATGATCTTGCTAATAAAATGGGTTTACTTAAAAACAGAGTTTCTCTGCAATACGCTGTTTTTTCAGATGGAGGTCAACAGTAGAACTGAAGCATGGAACACACTAACTATTTTAACTTACAGTAGCCTTGATTTACTTGTTCACTGTGTTTATTATAAATTTCTTATTGTTAGCAGTAAATACACATAAAGAATGTGTCACAGGGTTTGATATATTACAGTATTTTCAGAGCAGAGGTAATGACTAGTTAGTACAAATACTTCCTGAATTCCTCACTGAGGAGAAACTTAATACTGCGCTGACTTAGAACTGAACACATGCCTGTTTTGAAAACGGAGGACAAAGTGCAAAGCTATTGCAATCAGTATTAGTCACTTGAGCTTTTGGAAGTGCTTGGAAAAGTGCTTTGGGATTTGGACATGTTAATATGTTATAATTTTAGCCAGGGATAGTAAGTGAGATTACTAGGAATTTCTTAGCTGCTCTTGCAAAGAAGAACAGCATCAGCTCTTCTTACAGAAGAGATTGTTTTCCTTTCCTCAAGAGGCTAAAACGTTGGCTGCCTAGGTTGCTCTTTTTGAGCATAGTTTTGGACTTAAAAACTGTGCTTATAAATCTTCTCTATTCACAATGAGTAGATATGGTTGAAATGTCTAGTTTGTGACAGTTTATAGCTGCTTTTTGTGTGCATAAATTCAACCTTAGCTGTGATTTTTCAGAGGTACATGTTCTATGAAATGGATGGCAGGCCAAGACCAAATGTCATTTACAGGATACTCAGCAATGCCTTCTGATTTTTTGTACTTCTACGCTACTGTGACAAAACATAACAGTGGACCATCAGTGTCAGTCTTTGTTTCAAAACTCTTACCTGAGCCTCTGCAGATATGCTTTGACTTCTGTCATTTTTGCTCTCTGCTCAAACTACCAGTTGCCCAGCTAGCATTCTGGTGCTGAAAAGTGGACTGACCAGTACACAGCTTACACGACTGTGCAACCTTTTTTTGGTACGAGAATCCACAGATGAGTCTCTGTATCTGATGTGTACAGGAACAGAATATGGACAGCAGAATTTCTCAGGGAAGTCTGAAGCTGGTACTCTCTCCCTTGCTACAAATTAAATTCTTTCGATTGTTTTTGAAAGCATTTCCCAAAATCCATGGTTTTTCACGGTCATTTTTGGAGAGCTATAAATAATGGATATTTTCTTTTTATTTTCAGCTTCTTTGTAATACTGGCCATGCTGAAGAAAAGCTAGGTTTTACCTATGACAGCATCATAATATGGTAAGTAGTAAGGAGCACTAGAGCAGTCCTAGAGAATGTCAGTTGTTTTGGTGCAATTAAATAAACATCTTTTTTACTTTTGAACTAGTGCTTTGCATTTATAATATGGTAGAAATTTCAAAATGCAAGCAGATAGCCTGCAAATATTTTAATGAGTAAAATCACAAATACATAATTCACTTTTGGGCAAACACAGAAAACCCCTCCAAGTTAGAAGTGTAGATTTCTTCAGTATATTCCTGACAGATGTAAAAGTACTCTAGATATTTCAGTACTTGTAGAAAGCACTTCTAATAAAAATGTACAGCTACAAAATATAGAGCATATATTTGGGATAGAATCAGGATTTAAACATCAGTATTTTATGTTGTATTGGTATGTATATGTCCATGTAGCACTGCTTTCCCTGCTACTGAAATGCTCTATGTATATACTTTTAAGTGGAATTCCTATCTATTTTGTGGCCATTTCTGACTGTCAGATGTAACTATATGCTTATTTCCACACAGAAATTGGTAAATTCATCTTTAGGACCAGCATTGGTGACAAAAGCAAATAAGATCTGATACTTAATGCATTTCTGTGTTCTTTCAATTTAGATCTCACTTAAAAAAAAAGGCTTAGGGAAGGTAATTACTCTTTGAGCAAAATGTTGGGAAACCTTGTGTAATTGGTTATGGAAATATTGTGAGGCATTTTCTTAACTAGAACTGATGTCTTTATCTTTTTGACTGGCCTGTTACGTTTTCGTTGCGTTTTCACTACTTAAAGATAGTGACACATATCTTTTTGGTAGTTTTTGCTTTTGAATGTTGAATGTCATGATAGTGTTGTTCTTTGTAGTGGTTTCTCTGTGCCAGTTCTTTAACTGGTCTACAGCTTCCTCGTGAGGGGAAGAGGAGGGGTATGTACTGATTTCTTCTCTCTGTTGGCCAGTGACAGCACCCGAGGGAATGACCTGAAGTTGTGTCATTGGAGGTTTAGATTGGATATCAGTAAAAGATTCTTCATCCAGAGGATGGTTGGGCACTGAAACAGGGCAGTGATCACAGCACCAAACCTGACAGAGCTCAAGAAGTGTTTCGACAATGTTCTCAGGCACAGGGTGTGACTTATGGGATTGTCCTGTGCAGGGCCAGGAGTTGAAGATCCTTGGTATCAAGAATACTCCTCGTATCAAGCCCCACCTGGCTGGGGCTTGAACTGATCAAGAGCAGCCCTGCTGAGAGGGACTCGGGGGTGCTGCTGGAGATGAGTCAGCAGTCCCATGTCCAGTCTTGAAGTCCAAAAATCCAGTCATGTCCTGGGCTGCATCCAAAGCAGCATGGGCAGCATATTCATATTACAGGAAAGATAGTCTTGAAACAATTCACTACGTGGTGCTGCAAGTAATAATCAGTTCATCTTTATTTGCAAATGACATGGCAGCCTTTTTAGTTTGTCTAGGTAACACGTGGGAGTAGGCTTCTGTTACAGTGACTTACCCATGCCAATTAATCACCAAAAGATTCTGACAGTTTTTTTGCCTTGGAGTAGCTGATTACCGTGCATGATGACCCTAGGATAAGAAAAGAAAAAAAGTCTTTTGTAGAAGCAGAAATTCAGTCTCACTGGCTGAAGTATTTACATTCTTAGATGTCCGGTGAAAAATCCTATTAGAAAATGTCATTGGGAAATTGACGATTCCCACCCCACCCTGCATGTGGTTGAGGAAGAGGGACAAATCTCTTGAGGGCCTTCAAAAGGACAGTGTGCTACTTCATGCTTTCTAATTCCATTTCTAGAGTTCTTCCATATTTTGTTTCTTCTTACCTACCTTATTCTACCAGTTAATTTTCTTGGATTAATATTGTGCTCAGCTGTTTTGTCAGATAACAAATTGTTTACAGGTTCTGGTTATGTGTCATTTCATGGACGTACAAGCTGTTATTTGGGGGGAAAATTGGTTTGTGGCTTTTTCAGATTAATGTATTGTCTACACCTGCTGACCAGGATGAAGGCTTGCCTTCTAGGTTGCATATGAGAAGACCTGAAAGTCAGAAAATATGTTCAGAACATTCATTTTTAAAAAGCATACTTTTTGTCTTAAATGAGTGAGTAGTAGCTGCATGTCAGATGGTGAAGTCTACCTGCTGCCTAATACTTGTTTGTCCCTCTTGTTTTCTTCATTGTAGTCTGAGGTTAGCTTTACTAAATGAAGCAAAAGAGGTGCGAGCAGCAGGATTGCGAGCCCTCCGCTATCTTATTCGAGACTCCAGTATTCTCCAGAAGGTGCTAAAGTTGAAAGTGGATTATTTGATAGCCAGGTAATTTTTATTCTTCTTGTAAATTGTAAAGTTGTAAATCATGCTTTTTCATGGTTGAGACAGGTGAGAACTGTTTTCATATTCTCTTATGTTCTTAATAAGTAGTTTTGTAAAAGACGTTTTTCTTCAACAGAATGATACTTCATCACACTAGCTAATCCAAATAAAATGCTGTCCTGATATATTACAAGTAATCCAAAGAATTTCTTCTTTTAATCAAAAATGCCATTTACTATAAATTAGTAAGTTTGAAATATTAATAATTCTCATGTCTTAAGTTGTTGTATGGGAGTTGTTTGATTCTTTGTATTATCACGGTGCTGTGGAGCCTCCAGTACAAAGTCAGAGCTAAAAAGTAGTTCATGTCCAAGAATTTGTAGTCTAAGTATAACTGATGACACAACAGAAAAATTCCAAAGGACAAACCAGCAGTGAGATAACGTAAGTAATAGCATTTTCAGTGCTTCCTCTAATGAAATTTTTTATTTAATATGCTGATACAGGTGTGTGTGAATTTCTGTTTATAAATATATACATGTGGTTTTAGTGTGCTGTTTAATTTTTTTGGAGCAAAAGGACTTTTCTGCACTGAGAACACTCAGGCTGTGTTAATGTGAAACGTGGCAAATACTTGGTTTGGCCTCATTTGCAAATACCAAATGCAGATAGCATGGAAAATAATTGTTGAAGCATTATGCTTTGCCATTTTATATTTGAGAACATTCTGCTGACTCAAATGTAATGAAGATAGCTGGGAAAATATAAACCAAAGCTAATTGACCTATCATAATGAGTATGCTTGCTGAAAAGCATAGTTTTTAAACAACAAGTCAGTTCTTTTTCTTCTGTATTCATATGCATAAGTATTAACATGAGTTGTTAACAGTTAAAGTTACAGTGAAAGTTACTGTTGTTACAAACAAAATGTGTTTTTTAACTTACTTTAGGTGCATTGACATACAGCAGAGTAATGAAGTAGAAAGAACACAAGCACTTCGATTAGTCAGAAAGGTAAAATTTCTGATGTATGGTTGTATCTGCTGTGCCACTCAGTTGTGCTGACTCCTTATTGTCTCCATTAACAGTGCTTTTTCACAGTCTAATACCTTGCTTTAACTTAATCATGTAATATAGCTGATAATTGAAAAGATGAAAAAAAGTAGTGAAGAGACTTGTTTTGATTTTACAGTTTTACCATTTAGAATCTCAAGTGGGCTAGAAGAATCTTGCTAATTTTCTCTTGATCGAGGTGATACTGGACAAGGTTTGGGAAACACTTATCAAAGATTGAATGCAAGGGCGTAAAAACAATATTGAAATTATGACGACTTTACTGTATAGTTTGTTTAAGCATCTGTGAGTCAGAGATTGGGAGATTTTCTGCCATGTGAGAAATGAGACAAATCATTACTGAAGTAATCATTCAAGGAATGCTTATAGACTTACTGCTTTGTTTGTGGCAGTTGACGCTACCCATAGGATTTTGTCTCAGATACTCAATAAAACATGGTTAGTCTGTCGTGGCTTCTATACTGTGTCCCCATGGGTGTGAGACTTGAAAATGTGGTAGCTGCATTTTCAAGTTCATCCTAGAGAAATTGGCATATAGAGGTACTAAATGTATTCAGGAAACATAACATTCTGCCTTTCTGCTGGACTTCACTGTTCTTTATTGTTCTTATATTCTTATAAAAACTACCAAAGACTGGAGTAAAGTTAGAGGTAGTTGAAGAATGGTTCCCCAGGAGCACTGTCTGTTAAGTCTCTTTTTGTATTTTAAACATATGTATATATGTTTTCTGTCATACAGAAAATACAATATACTTGATTAACAATTGTGCCAAAAAAGTGAGTTTTAAGTATTAAACACGGCTACCTCTTCCAAACCCAAGCAAGCAAAAAAACAAACAAAAAAGCCCCACTACAAAGGAACATGTCCTTGAGGAAGTTGCACTTTATAAAAGTTTTTTGCTAATCTTCTTTGAAATGAGAGCTTCACTGTAGACTCAGAATAACGTAAATCAGAAGATGGAATAGAAACACATTCATAAGTAGTTTTATTTGGGTCAGAAATTTGTACTCATTATTTCTGGGATTTTTTGAGCATTTCCTACTTGAGCAAAAACTTCTGTCTTGCATGAAAGAAGAGACAGCAAGAGAAACAAATCCGTTAGTTTGATCTGAAAAAATGACGGTCAAAGAGAAACATTAAAGAAATCATACAGCTGACCCTTACTGGTTTTTTCTCCATCGTGGTGCAAGGGTACTGGTGTGCACCAGGTGTGTGCATCGAGTGCACAGGCTGTGCAGCCATGCTTGTGGCTCCTTGATGCTGAGAACTGTGTTGATGAAAAGCCTTTTCTAGCATCTTTTGCTACTTACCTATAACATTCTGTTTTACCTGTAACATTCTGTTATAACATTTGAAAGACAATGTCAGACCAATAAAGAGCCACCTAGCCTGGCTACCAGTAAAGTTAACAGCTTTCTCATGTGCTGTCTAGGCCACAGCAGTTAAGTCTGCATTGGCATAGAGCAGTCAGTACTTGAGAAATTCTCTCACAAGGAATACTGTGCTTCCTGAATAGCACATTCTGTATTTTCACACTGTCTTTTTGTTACCCTGCTCTTGCCCTTTCTCTACCTCTCTTCATCTCCCTCAGTGTCTCAGACTTTGTGATTTGATGCCAGCATTCCTAAAAGATTATGTAAAGGTCTAGAAGGGGAGAATGAATAGCAAATAAACCGAAAAACACTAACAAATTTGTTCTCAAATTTACTGTGAAACTGAACTGGGTTTTTCCAGTATCGTAGAACTATTGTTTTCAGTTTCAAGATTTGGCTCTTTAACCTCCTCTTTGTTAGCAAAAACGCATGTGAGAATTGCGCAGATTAAAATTAAAACTATTTTCTTTTTTTTCATAGAGAAGAAAAAGAAAATATAAAATATTAATACTGCTTTATGAATGTAGAAAAGGCAATCATAAATTTTGTTTTAAAAATGCTAGGTTAAAATGGTGTAGGAAGATTAAAATAAGTCTAATTTTTTTAACTTGATGTCCCATAGTTTTAGAAGGCTGAATGCTCACTACCTGTTTTGACTGTAATCACCTCTACATTTTATAGTAAAAGGATGGCATGAATTTGCTTTGGGAAGCATTTTTCTGTCTAATAGAAGTCAATAAGACTTTTATATAATTTACTAGTCCGGATGTTTTCTTTTTAAAGCAAAAGTCAGGGTTAGATGCTCTATTGAACCATCTTCTTTCTTCCTCTTTTGTAAAGGAGTCTTAAAAGACCAAATTCATAGCCTTTATTACGTATTTCTTCTCAGCTACTTGTAAGTAGCTTTCCATTACCTGTCCTTGGTCTTTAGAACTGCATTTTAATACCTAGAGCATATACAACGTAAATACAAAAATTTGTTTATTCTACTGATGTATTTAGAATTGAGTATTACAAGAAACCTTTCCTTTTCTTGTCTTAAAAACAAAGAAGACAATGAAGCAGAACAGCTTGTGTCCTCACAGGCTGATTGTGCCCTCACAGGAAGTATATTTCAATATCAATAAAAAACAGGTTGCAGTTTTGTAGAGTGGATTGGTGCACCTATTCTATTGCTTATTCTTGTTTCTTCTTGCCAGTGTAAAAGTGAAAGACTGTGTGAGTGGGAGAGAATTCATTTTTTCTTTAAAGTCCTATCTTAAAACTTCCTGTTTTCTTGGCATTAACATTATGTATAACAAGAAGCTTCTTAAAAACTTGTATTAGAACATAGATCTGTTAAAACTCTTCCAAAATTTTGGTCATAATAGTTGATTCCCTCTCATTTTTACATCTCTGCAAAAAAGGTAAAAAACTAATCATCTTCGCACAAATATCTATAATATATCAAAGGGAAATGTAAAATGGATATAGGACAAAACATTTTTGGAAGAATTAGGAAGATAAGCCTGGTTTTGTTGGAAGCAAAAAAGATGATAAACAGAACCATGGCAAACCAGCCTTAAATTTCTAGGTGTATGATGGATATTGAGTATTTTTTAATGTCTCATTTTTATTTATTAGTGGAGAAAAAGAAGTGACGCAGCTGAGTGGGCTGTAAAACATTGCACTGTTCCCTTTTTAGGCAGTCAGACAAAAACCTGCTTCCTCTTTAGTAATAGATCTGTTTAGTGATATTCTTGTTTCGGAAGGATATGTGTATTTAATTTTCACAAACTGAGAAAATGTGAACAACCAGCTCCTCAGCATTTGCAATCAAACCCTCCCTTGTGGGATGGTGAAGAGTTGGTGGTGTTGGTTGTTTGTTCAGGAGTGGCTTTCTTTACCTTTACAGGGCCTTGCTCCTTAACCTAGGGGGAATTCTGAGTGTCCCAGACTCAGAATTCCCCCAAACTGAGTGTCCTCCCAGCTGAGGCTTTCCATGGTGCAGAACGTCCTTAATAGTAGATGAGTTTGTAATCTACTCTGTGTCATTGGATAATGTTCTTTGTCAGTAAAGATATTCTTGGAAAAAAACTATGGTGAAGGTAGTCTTAATTCTCCTGCAACAGTCATCTTTTAAGTTCTTTCTTAGAATGGTAAAATATAAAAATAAACTGAAGCAGGAAGAGAATGGTAAAGTAAATTGACAAACGAATTGAAATTGAAAAACTTTCAAGAGCAAAAGAAATAGTTGTGAAGATTCTCCAGACACAACCAAGTAACAGATGGACTGGTCTGTCTAACTGTTTGTATGAAACAGAATGCTGGTGAATATGTAAGTGTATTTAGAGAAATATGAAGAAACTAGAGGGCTTTTTTCTTTCCTTTTTGGCAGATGATCACTGTGAATGCTTCATTATTCCCCAGTTCTATTACTAATTCTTTGATAGCAGTTGGAAATGATGGTCTTCAAGAAAGAGACAGAATGGTTCGAGCATGTATAGCCATTATCTGTGAACTAGGTAAGATAATTTTTCTTAATTAGTGTTCAGTTTTGATGTGGTTGTCATTAACAGTATTTGTTTAATAATGAATTGAATGTTAAGTGTTCTTATTGTTAGTTCTGTGGATTTTAGTTATTAGCATGATATAAACCAAAATTACTTAAAATCTGTTTTATGTATCATACGTGAAGATTTCAGGTTTTCGTCTTTCTTTCAAGACTTGACAGTTTCTGGTTTGCCTTAAAACCATTTCTCTACTGCAGTTGGTGTTTCTTAAATTAATGGATTTGAAGTAGAGAGAATTCCATACACAAGATGCTGAGAAATTTAGAAGAGTTCAGAGAACTACAAAATTATCTTCCTTTTTAAAAGTTTTTGGAGTGGGTACTGTAGTTATAAGGACAGTGGTTTGTACTACCCCCCTAAGCTTTCATTTGGCTGCTGATTTTTGAAGTTTTTTCAAAATCAATCAGTGGGAAGTAACTTCAGCAGTTTGATTTCAAGATTAAAACTTGTTGTAAAGAAATAAACAAAATGTTACTCTTATATTTCAGTATAAATATTTTATCTATGTCAGTCCAATGAAGCATGACAACCCTTTATGGAGAAAGCCAGAAACTACTATATGGAAACTTGGTTGGGAATTAAGTTGGGAAATGGCCATATGCTGGAGACTGAGTGACCAGTATTTTTGTGTGTGATGAATGAATCCAAAATTTCAATTCATTGCTAGTGTCAGCCAGTTCCATTAGAAGCTTCACATGTGCCTCAGCAGTGTTCAGGATGAATAAGATATACATAGTAAAGAGATGACAAGTTTGTCATGTGCCATGGAATGTTTTATCTTTGATCACTGGCCAAAATGACTTGTTTTCCTTTATCTAGCACTTCAGAATCCTGAGGTGGTGGCTCTTCGGGGTGGTTTAAGTACCATCTTGAAAAATGTGATTGATTGTCAGCTAAGCCGAATAAATGAGGCTCTGATAACTACAGTTTTGCACCTCATTAATCATCCAAAGACCCGACAGTATGTGCGAGCAGATGTAGAGTTAGAGGTGAGTGCCGTTTTACTTGTTTAATGACAGAAATTAAACATTGTATTACTCATTAAAATGTTTCATTTTTGTCTCAGATTTCCTCTGTGTTAGTGCACAGTGTCTAAAAGATAATGTTTTAGGCTAAGAGCCCAAGATTTATAAAGCAGGAATAATGACAGTTAGGAGTAGGACTGAGGAAAGGGCAGTAGTGATTTAACTGTATTTTCATGTGAAAATAATGCATGTCTTTCTTTTGTTTAGCGAATTTTAGCTCCTTACACAGATTTTCACTACAGGCATAATCCAGACACAGCAGAAGGACAACTCAAGTAAGTGTTAGCGCTGCTACTTGTGCTATCAGTTATGTTCATCACATTGGAATTAAGCTGTATATCCTTCCAAATACTAGGTTTCTTGAATATAGTAGGCCAGAGTGCAGCTTCCTAAAATACTGTTAAGCATTTAAGATTTAAAAAGGCTTGTTTAGCCTGGAGAGGAGAGGGTTGTGGGACACCCTCTGCTGATTAGCAGCCTTGTTACTACCTATGAAAATCTTTCAAGGTGATGTAGCCAGGGCCCTTCCTAGTGGTGTAAGGTGGGAGGACAAGAAGCAACAGAGACAAATTGAAGCGAGAAAGATTTCATCTTGATATAAGGGGCAGGGGAGGATGATTTTGTGTGAGGTTGGTCAAGAGTTAGAATAGGTTGTCCAGAGAGGTTGTGCAGCCTTCATTCTTGAGAGTTTTTAACACCCAACTGGAAAAAGCTTTGAGTGTTTTGCAGGTATTCCAAGCTGAATTACAGAAGCTTGTATACCTCCCAAAGCTCTGCATACTGTAAAAGGCGTGTGTACTACACACATTACTGCATTTTCTGAGTTCTTGCAGAGGGGTTGAACTAGATGACCTTTAAAGGTGCCTTCCAACCCAGACCATTCTATGATTCTATAATCTGGCCTAGTCTGATAACTGGCAACTTCTTGTGCAGTAATTTGGACTAAAGAGAGATTTCCTGGTGTGGCTTCCTGTTGTAGTCCCCGAGCCACCAGCTGGGATGGCTCTTGGACCAGGGGGCTCAGCAGCTCGGNTGCCGGTCAGAATAAACATCGGATTCCTAGTGAGGGCCTCCTCTGGACTCTTTACTTCTGATACCGCTCGAGCTAGCAAGCTCTGTGTGGGCTTGGCCGCGTGCCTCCATCGCACGGGTGAGAGAGAAGCTGCATGCGAGGTGCTGAACACCACCAGGAGTTCCTGAGCCTGGAATTCTTAGGGAAAAGCAACAGTTTCCTCCATCAGCTGAGCTCCACAGCTTCCAACTTGAATTATTCAGGATTTTTTAATTATCAAATGGGATTAGATGTTTAGGTATGGGTAACTGAATAAGGTCCAAATCTTTGCTTCTCTGCGGTAGAGTTAGTGTCAGTGGAGGTGCAGAGTGATTCACCTGACCCCTGTAGGTGTTTACTTCTTGATGTTATCCTCCTCCTGTGGAAACTCCCCTGGAGGAGGAAAAGTAACAATACTTAAAAATTCTAAATTTTTTCTGTATGTATATACAGACATGGTGTAAATGCATCTGCATACATAAAATATTTCTCTTACTCTGGATTTTGTCCCCCATCTAAATCACAGTTAACTACCTTTCAGAACTACTGTGGTAGTAATAGTGTTTGTTTGATAATTATTACTGCATTGTGACATTTGTTGTTTTAATGGCAGAGAGGACAGAGAAGCACGGTTCCTAGCTAGTAAAATGGGAATAGTGGCAGCATTTCGATCATGGGCAGGTAAGATCTGTTTTATTTGTTTGAAACTGGGTAATTGGAAGTGTGATTTTAGTTTCTAGTATAAATCACACAGGATCTGTCTCATTTTACGTGTCTAATACCTTCCTACAATGCTACTTAGTATGTGTTTTGATACTATAAAATTTGAGGATGCATACTTAGTTTTCTTAGACTCCTGACAAGGCACAGCTTTTCCCCTCACTGTGAAAATGCTTTATAAACTACAGCTTGATGGTCATTCTTGGAATCTAATGGGTGAAAGGATGTTTAAAATAACATCATATCATAAGAATAAGCCTTTCCGGTGGTTCTGCCACTGTAAATGAAATCTTTTTGTCTGTATTAAGAGATATTGGCAAATAGTTTCATTAGCACTTGCTTTTACCAGCTGCCATAGCTGAAGAGAAATTGCAAATGGACATAGTTTGCAATTTTTCATGTAGAAGACATTTCTAAATAAAAAAAGTATTTTTTTTCATTTTACTAAATCCTTTCTCTGCAGTATTACAGTATGTAAGATGAAGGTTCTGCCTTGGGGACAGCTTTTTCTTTTAGTCAAGACACTGTCTGGCAAATTTAAATCAGTTAATATAAACATTTACCCAAATTTGGAGTGAGATTTTTCCCGGCTGTACTTAGGCTGTTTTCTGACACTATTTGTGTTATTTTTTAAGTTCGCTAACCCAGTTTTAATATCCAGGTATCCTTTATGTTTCTTGTCTGTTCTCACATGCTTGGAGAGGAAGCATGTGACAAGTTGGAAACTTCCAGAAAATAGTTTCTGATAGGTGTGTTACTGCATCTTCCTACACTCAGGTAATTAGATCTAGCAGCTGCTAGAATTCACCTGAGACTAAAAGGAAATTAACAATTTGTTAGATTAAGTACAGTTTTGATTGAAATTCCTCACAGTTCTGCTAAAATGATGAAAACCTTTCAGGCTTAGAAGTTACTTGCTATAGACAGTTTTGTCTTTTTGTCATTTCTTCCATGCATATGTTGTTTTCACACATAACTTTTAAGTACTGTTCACAGTAGGAAGCACAAAAGTAGCAATATTTTTTAATGAGGGTATAAAGTTTTGTGATTAGGAAGTTTTATTAAATACTATTGATTGGGAAGATGATACTATAAAAATGAAAATGTTTATGATTGGTAATTTTTTTCATGTGTGCTTCCAGTTTTCAAACTGGAAATCTAATTTAACAAAGGGTCTTTTGTCCTTTCTTTCACTGATGAGGGAATATTATTATACATTTAATGTTTTCTAGGTATTATCAGCCTGTGCAAACCTGGAAATTCTGGCATTCAGTCTCTTATTGGGGTACTCTGCATACCAAATATGGAAATACGGGTAGGTGGTGAATTCAGTACTGATGTAGGAATAATATTTGATATTTTAGTTTTTTAGTTTTTCTTAACTTTTTAACAATTTAGTGGTTTAAACACAGACACCAGCTATGAGACAGCTATCCTTGATCTTATTTAACCCCAAGTTCAAGTCTATAATTCTGTTATAAAATTCCTATGAAATCGGGAAGCACACCATATATGTGTGACAGAATGGAGGATAGAAAAGTACATAAATTAATTTTTACTCTGTTCACAAATCAAAGCAAGTTTACAGTAGCTGCAGTTGGAAGTTTAAAGTATAATAATCAGAGTTGAATTCCAGGTAAATAAAAATGTTTCTTCACAAATTAAACTTCCTAAACAAAAGTTGATGGTGCCAGATGTAACTGTTCTAAAAATCTGCAATCCAAGTAGCCTGAACTGCTATAGAATTCGTAGTGACAATAAGGGACAGTTCAAAAGTAAGAAAGCCACATCCCCCATCCTTTCTTCTCCAGTGATTTCAGTTTGTGAAAGAAACAGGGCAACAAATGTACCAGTGTTAGCACTCTAGAAGTCTTAAGTTCAGTATTAATAGTGAAAAAAGGATAATTCTGTAAATCTGTAAAATTCCTGTTGTGTTATGTTTTCTTTGGCAGCGCGGTTTGCTTGAAGTTCTCTACGATATATTTCGCCTTCCTCTTCCTGTTATTGCAGAAGAATTTATTGAGGCACTTCTCAGTGTAGGTAAGTATTTTAAAAGTGCACATAAGAATTCTCTCCATTAAGCTCCTATACAAATTTGAAACCTTTGCTGTCTCCTGTATATTGTAAATTGCCTTAGTATTAATTGTTTTGAATTTATTGGGTGCTCTGAAGTCCTGTTTAAAATTCTTTATCACCTGTTAAGTGTCGTAAGTTTGATGAAAGATCAGCATAGTTAGGCATTATCAGAAAAGACTGTGAGGTCAGCACTACAAATTAGATTTCTTTGAACTGTTATGAGTATTCAGAATTTAGATGTGTTAGTGAATACTACAGAAATGTTATTAGTCAGTCTTCTGTATATATTGTCTATCTGTTAGCTGTCCCCCCTGCCCTTAGACTTCCACTTTTTTGAGAGCAAGTGTATGCTTTTTCATGTCTTAAAATTTAACGAAGTTAGTATTTTACCTTTAGAATTACTCCTTTGTAAACGCAAGAGTATTCTCTGCTTTTTTAAATTTATAAGTAAACAAATCGTTCTTTGTTGCAAACTTGCTACTTCTATATATATATGGACGCAGCTTGTAACATTTTAGGTGCTAATGGTATTTTCTGTTAAACACATTTGATGTGTTTATGAATTGGAAATGTCACTGGTTTTGTTGACACTTAGATACAATCTTTGTCCTAGCTTTCAAGGTACCTTGCTTTGTTCAGGAGTGTGGATTACATGACTTGTTAAGAGATCCCCTCTGACAAAATCTTCTGTAATTTGAAACCACCTGAAATAATATTTGCAGGCAAGGATTATTTACCTAGTGACTACCATCAAAATTATACTGTGGAAGTCAGTATTATAATTACCACTCTCCATATTTTTTTGTTCTAGATCCAGGCAGGTTTCAAGACTGCTGGAGACTTTCTGATGGCTTTGTAGCTGCTGAGGCTAAAACTGTTTTACCCCATCGAGCCAGATCAAGGTGAGGATTTAATGAACATAGTCTTAACCCTTTTTCTTGTTTTGTTTTGTGCCAGTGTGGACAAAACATTTCTTGTTTTCTTGCAGGAATGATAAGAAATGTACTTTCTAAATTGTTTCCCTACTTTTTTCCTTCTTAGGCCTGATCTCATGGATAATTACTTGGCTTTAGTGCTTTCTGCTTTTATTACCAATGGACTTCTAGAGGTAACTAATGACTTCCAGTTTAATAGATGCTTGCTACTTTTTTTCCTGCAAGAGTTCAAGTAAGATGTTATACATTAAATGTTGTAATAATTTTTTACTTTTTGAAGGGTCTGGTTGAAGTGATCACAAGTAGCGATGACCATGTGTCTGTCAGAGCAACTATCCTTCTGGGAGAACTTTTGCACATGGTAAATACCACTTTTTGTAACTACTTGTAATTTGCTATTATAGCATTTAATTTGTATTTGAAGCTTGAAACATGTAGTTTTCATCTGAATAGTGGATTAATGTAACATTACATCTTCTGTCGCTTCATATATTAAAACTAGTATTAATCAATAGGAAGACTGTTTGGAAAGTATTGAAAGTGCTAGGGGTTCTGCTGCAAGGATATCTGCAGCTCTGTCTCTCACCAGGAAACTTTCTTGCCATTGTAGCAGTTGTATTTTTAAGCTGGAATCCTACATATGCACCCATCAGTAACTGTGTTTGGGAAAAGGACCATTGCTAATTTTTGCTTTTCGTAGTATGATGGTCAGTAGGCCTCTGACAGTGTGTTCAGCTTTCTGCTTCACAGGGTAGGCAGATGAAAACATTTTCATATTCAGCTTGATGTGGTTTTGGTACTTGATGTTACTCATTCAGGCAGCTCCATCTTGGTGGAGTGCTCCAACTGCAGGGAAACTTCAGCTTCATTCCACTTCTGTTGACGTAAGATAGCTTTTACAGTACCTTCTCTCTCTTAAACGAATCTCGTACTGAGATGATGATACTGTTTCCATAAACACTCCAGTGCTTTCAGACTTTGCTTTTTATAATATTATATGCTATTTTTCTGTTTTCCTGAACACTTTTGAGTGATAGTGATTGTTGACTCACATTTGAGCATGCTGTAAAGCATAGATATTTTTTGATTTTCCGAAGAGATGATCTGTTAATCAGATATGACTACTGTTTATCAAAAACTGAAAAAATACTTGTATTTTTATTCAGTGTTTGGAAATGTAAGTAATTTCTTTGTCCTTCTTGTTCTTTAGTTTCCAAAAATATTTGCAGAACTACCTATGTTTATTAAAAGCAGTTAAATGTGTAGTAACTTAGAAAGTTATATTAATTAATCAGGGGTTTTTTGTGCAGTAATGTTTTAGTAGAAATCATCAGCTTTAATTGGATTTCTGATTTTAGGTTTTTTTAGTAGTTCTATGCACATGACATAAGCATATCTGATGCTTTGCAAGTTTTTGCATGTTACCACTTAAATTCCAGTGCAAACAATATGGATTATAACACCCTGAAATCTGAAATTGTTTGAAGTTACTTTCTAGTGTAATTCAGGTTGATTAGTTAGATCACAAATTCAAAATGGTGTGTAATTACGCTCTGACATTAAGCAAAAGGTAGTTTTGTTGTCATAAATTTGTGAAAATCTTGTGAAAAGTGGTAGATTCTTTAAATGTTGATCCTAAAAAGATGGATGAAATTGTTGTACTAAGTCATTCTAACTGGTCTTCTATGGGGTTATTTTTGTAGGCAAACACAATTCTTCCTCATTCTCACAGCCATCACTTGCACTGCTTACCAACACTGATGAATATGGCAGCATCCTTTGACATCATGAAAGAGAAAAGACTGTAAGAATTCTATGTTACATTTAAAAGCATAAGGCTCTGTCACAAAATACCATCTTCTGGGTACTTTACACAATTTAAACCTCCTAATGGAAGAAGTCAAATAATTTTATGGATTCACATGTCTTTAGTATTTATTTCTTCAACTCTGTGTTCTTAGTTGCTTTTCTTTGTAGAAGACAAATGGAATGTGTTGAGGTTTTTTTCATAGGAAATGTATTTGTTAATTACTCTTGCTATTTCTGATCTGTCTTGTCAGATCAGTATTCTGATAAATGTATCATAATGTTGTCTTTCATTGTGTTGTCAGTGATAAATTACAGCATTTTCCCAAACTGCTATTGTGAAATAATAAATGCTGCTTGTAGAGTGCTTCCTAAAAGTGTAGTGCTCTTCTGGTTTTCAGTTTTGAAGGTTTCATGTGTGTCAGTAGAAGATTTTGATATGCAGTGACACTTTCAGTTTACATAAAAGGCACATCTGAAATTTCAGGAGAGGGTATTTCACATGGCCAAAGTTGTGGGATGAAAGGAGGGATAAAGAGCAGAAGGGGGATGCTTGTGGATTACCTGCAGTTGTTTTGCTTTTTGGCATTTCTGGACATACCTGTTAGAGTAGTAAGAATTCCTATTTCTGTTGAAAGAAAATGATTCTTTAGAAGTAGTATTTTTTATTTGGGGATCTTTGCATTGGTCAACACTGCACTGTTTTATAGTTTGAAAAACTGTAATCCGCATTATAGATTAAATTTAAATAATTTAGATAAGTGACCAAATCCAAAGGTATTTGTTTGAAAATAAAAGAACTCTTCTACACTATGAGAATTTTTGTTTATGGGAAAGAAAGATAGACTTAACTCCTAATTTTTAGATTTCTTTATTTTTATTTGCTCAGTAGGTGGAGGTTTTTTCTGCTACCACTATTTTGTAATTAACTGGTTTTGCCCTTGTTGGCTGTCATTTAAGTTACTCAATATCTTTTTCCAGAAACATTACATGGTTTTGCTGAGCTGTTTAAATATAAGAGCAGGAGTGTACTATTGATACTCCTGCCACCCTTGCGGGGAGGCAGGGGGAGATGAGAATGTATCTAAGTTGAAGCTAGGACCCTCAACTTCCAACTTTACTGCAGGATGTTGATCTACTGTGACATCTCCCAGTGGAAATCAACTTTAAACTTTACAATATCCTCTCTGAACTGTGACAGACACCACTAATTGCAGAGTAGAAGAAAAGTTATCATAACAATAATACTTCAGTGCTAGAAACTTTAAAAGATAATTTTCTGTATAATTTCAGTAGGAGTCTGAGTCTTGTGGATGTATAAAAATGTGTCTCAAGAAAATAATTTTCTTTCTATTTGCTTCAGAATTGTTGGTCAGAGCTTTCTTGAGCTGTTTACTCAGGCGGTAGTGGTCCTCTTTAGTCTGATAACAGTTGCCAAATACTAGTTATAATATTTGTTTTTTCTATTAGGCGAGCAAGTGCAGCACTCAACTGCTTAAAACGTTTTCACGAGATGAAGAAAAGAGGCCCTAAACCTTACAGCCTCCATTTAGATCATATTATTCAGAAAGCAATCTCAACACACCAAAAAAGGGATCAGTACCGTGTGCAGAAAGACATCTTTATTTTAAAGGTATTATGGTAATTCCTTTTTCAAACCTGAATTTGAAATTGTATTTTGGAGACTTGGATCCTGCCCTCCAAGCTTCACTCATGTAATTCAGAGTCATTTGTATGATTCTTTGTAGCATTTTTTTATCTTACTTGTCTTGCAGGTACTTGTGGATACTAAATGGCATTTCTAGAAATTGAGGAATGAAATTCATATAATTTTTAATGCTTTTTGTGACCAGTTGTGATCTCCTACTTTTAGATTCTTAATGCAGTGTTCTAACCATACAATTTACCTTCAAATGTACATTACTGTGAAACACAGCCCTTTTAATGACTTTTACATGAGTGGTAAGCATATCATGTGGCAAGACTGAAAAAGATGGTGCAGGGAAACCTATTGTATTTTTCCATGTCTGTATTCCAGGATACAGAAGAAGCACTCATCATGAATCTTCGGGACAGCCAAGTTCTCAATCACAAAGAGAACCTTGACTGGAACTGGAATCTGATAGGGACCATACTGAAGGTGAGCTTACAAAGGCCATGATAATATGTTGAAGAAATTGTTTGGGGAAAAAGTCTGTTTCATATGTGAGCTTTGATTTTCTGATATTAATTCCACAGTACATCTAATAATTTGTTTTATTTCAGGAAGTTAGAATCTCCTGGTTTAGTCAGTAGTCTCTTTGTATACAACCCTTAAACTATATTCAAAAACACACTACAGTTAAATTCACAGTTTTCCTAAGAAGCATGTATTAAATGTTGTATATCTTTATTTGTATAGAAATCAGTTTTACAGAATTAGGTATATTATCTTTAAAGCTGCTAATATGTCAAACTGCAGAGGGAAACTGCTATGTTCAAATTCGTAGCAGATTTTTTTAAAATAATGTGAGCTGAAAGTTAATAGTAAGAGATGGGTTCTAGATCAAACTTCAGATGCTTAGACTGAACCACGTATGGAAACTTGATTGAAAGTTTTGAACTAATGCAAGTACTTCTGTAGCATCAGTTTCATTACAGAATTAGTTTATTTTTACAACATAAAGTAAATACCTAATGGGGTGAGGGGAATTGTTTTAAATATATTTAAATATATTAAATATATTTAATGCACAGATTTTAAGATACTACCTCTTTTTGTAAGCAGAAAATATACTTTGTTTGACTAAGAAAACTTTCTGAGTACTTAGTATAGTCTTCAAACCAAAATTGCTCCAAAATGTCATTCTGTGCATCAAAGCCATCCTTCAGCTGAGCAGCATTCTCTTACTGTCTTCTTTACTGTGTTGTTACAAAGATGGTGAAAGTACAAAAAAGGATTAATGGTGACAATCATAATCAAGACTATGTTGTTTTTTTGAAAAAAAGAAAAGAAACTAAATATTTCTGTGCCTTTTTTTCAGGGACCGATAAAGTTGAAAGAGCAAGAATCTGTCTGGTATAAAGACCTGAATATGTATATGACAGTAGCTTTGCTCCACCAGATTTCACTGTTTACAGACTTTTTTACTGCAATTATAAAATTTACTGGGTTACTAGATAACTATTATTATTATAGATACTTCCACCTTTGATCTTTAATTCAGTATTAAAGATATTATCAGAAAACTGTTTTTCAGAATCTCACTGTTAATTAGCCTGTGTAGTATTTTGACAGTGGAAGCCTTATGTAGTTGACCACTAATGTGTTTTGGGTTTTATTAAACTGAAATTTATGTCAAACAGCCAGTTTCTCTGCCATCTCAGACCTCCCCAAAAATGTATTTTCTAGTGCCCTGTCAAAGAGTTCCTAATGTCTGAAAACTTGGGACTTCTTCCTGAATGAGAAGTGTGTGTGTTTTCTGGCTTACTTCTAACCATTTCTGTTCCTGTTAAACTGTGTAACACCAGCATAAACTGAGATAATGTTACCAGAGTGGTCGTCTTTAGTCCTTTAATGAGCAGGATCCAAATTCCAGTGTCCGAAATTTGTTATGTCATGTGGCTACTCACCTCCCCGTTGTCTGTTGCAGCCTTGTATCTGTGGAGCATCCGCTCTCTAACCAGCTCATTGTGTGCATCTCAGGTGGTGCCTTACTGCCTTTTTCACTTGCTCAGCTTGATGTCTAAGCTGCTAAAAGAGCACCCAAAGTGTCAGCCTCATCTGTACCTGGCACTGGCACTGGTGTAGTCAATTTTACTAATCATTAACTAGTGCACCATGTGTCTTAATACTGGAATACCAATTGGAGATGTAGAACTGTGTCACGTAGATAGGAAAGAAGAATGTTTGATGCACTTTTTTCCATTCCTGACAAGAAGATATTCACTAGTAGCAACAGAATGAAATCTGAAACCATAGAGAAAACAGATGGCTGTAAAAAGAGTAAAATATAATGGGAAGAAAGAATAGGTCCTGAAGAGAGGACGTTTGTGTGGTCCACATTTTTCATGTGGTCCTTCTTAATACATCTTACAAAAGTATCAACAGGGGAGTTTAAATACCATTTTAATAAGCAATATTTAAGTGATCTGTAACAGAATAATGATTACTTTTAAACCAAATCTGATGCATATTCAAAACAGCAACAAAAATTATTTCCCTGTTATGCATATCAAATTTTTTGTTATTTGCAGAAAAGAAACTGAGTAAAATTGTTTATTTTTCATCAGCTTCTCATAGTTTTTTTGTTTTCATTAGAATTGTGGCCTTGTACATGTAGCGTGTGACCAACATTCCCTGTCCTTCTCTAGAAAAAAACTGAACAGTTCTTGAAGCAGGAAGTGTGGGCTTTTCAATAAAATAATGTCTTTTTTAAGATGTAACATTAGGTGCAAAAAAAGTTTCTAATTATTAGGTAAATACAATTGATAGAAATAAGTGAGTTTGAGTGACTAATCAAGGCCTGATGTACAAGTTTCATATAATGCTATATTTGCTGTTTTTTCTAGTGGCCAAATATAAATCTAAGGAACTACAAAGATGAACAGTTGCACAGGTATGTAAAAATAATGTAGACTTTCTTTGAAGAAAGAAATTTGGAAAAACCGGTTTTTAGTATTGCAATATAATATTCTGTAGATGTATCACATTTCTAAAACTTAATCTATAGATAAGCAGTTAAGGTGTAAATTTGGATAATTAAGTTGCAGTATTTACTTTAAATGAAGTGTTTAAGCTTTAAAGGTGTTTAAGCTTCTTTTCTATGCACAGAAGCTTTACATATTTAGTCCCTTATGAATCATATCACCTTTGCAAATGCTCAATTTAATTTTAAACCTTAGAAGTGTTACTACTTGATATTTTAAACAGTAGTGTTTTATGTCAGAGCTTGGAAAATTTTTACAGAGTTAAGTCTACAGTTGTACAGTTTTATAACTACAGTTTACATCAAAAACCAAGAGGAAACTATTTCTAGTTAGTGTTAATGGCAAGAGAAGCATGTGTAATTTGGAAACAAAAAACAACCAACCAAACAAAAAACCCCCAGTAAGCCCTTGCTCCTTTCATGTCTGTTGTCAGTAAGACATTTTTGTTACTTTAGTGCCCGTGTGGTTATAGTGTTACTAATAGTTCTTGGATGTTCCTTTTAACATGTGTTTCAGAAATAGATTACATTATTTTGAAGAATAGGTCTGTATTTGTGGGCATGAAAAGCTACTTCTTGAATTTGGGGAAAACCCAAAAGATTAAATACATATGCTGAAAGGCTTGTGTGAGTCTGTTCTAAATTTTTACCAAGAAGTAGTCACGCTACTTTTATAAAGTATTCACAGCATAAGCAATAGTCCCGTTGTTATCATAGCCATAATTTAATTTTGCTTTTGTATTTTTTCTGGGTTTTCCTGAAATATTAATTGCCAATCTGTACTTTCGGGTAAAGGATTATTTTCCAAATCTGGTGGTTTATAACATTGCTTCTTTAAAGCAGTGTCTTCAGTCCTGACTGTGACACCAACACACACTCCTCAACCTATCTATGTGGGGCAGTGTTCCTGTTCCAGGGTTTTGTGCTGCTCTCAAGCAATGTTAAGTGCCTAAATAATTTAATTCCAAATAAATTGGGAAAATCTAGAATTGAATTGGTGTGTTGCTTCTATAGTTCATTGATCCTTTCTTCAGAATTGGGAACTTAGTGGCTTCAAAATGCTGTTAACTCCTGTTTAGTTATAAGTCATTAAGCCCCAAATCTCTCTAGTTTCATTGTTGATGATAAAAAACTTTCATCCCCTTTGTTTTTCAAGTGTAAATTACATTTATTTCTCCTTCCATAAGTTGATCCTTTTTTTAATGTTAGTGTTGTGATGATCTTACAGCTGTTAAAGTGAAATTCCAGTATTTTTATAAAGATTCCTTCATTTCATAGAGATGCAGTTAATGCAATGTGTCTTTACACACAGGATCAAAGAATCATGAAAAAAGATCATTGAGTCCAACTGTTCACTGCTAAAACGTGTTTCCAAGTTCCATGTCTATATGTCATTTAAATCCCTCCAGGACTGGTGACTCCAACAATTCCCTGGGCAGTTCAAATGCATGACCACTCTTTTAGTCCAGAAATTTTTCTTAATAATCCAATCTAAAACTTCCTTTGGGGTAACTTGAGGCCTTTTCCTGTCATTCTGTTACTTGTTACCTGGGAGAAGAGACCACCCCCACCTGGCTACAGGCTCCCGTCAGGGAGTTGTAAAGAGCACTAAGGTCTTCCCTGAGCCTCCTTTTCTCCAGGCTAAACACCCCCAGCTCCCTCAGCTGCTCCTTGGCTCCTTAGACTTGTGCCCCAGAACCTTCCCCAGCTCTGTTGATCTTCTCTGGACTCACTCCAGCCCCTCAGTGTCTTTCCTGTAGTGAGGGGCCAAAGGTTCCAAAACTGAACACACGGACGTTAATATACACACATGCATGCTTAAATACACACATAGATACATATGTATATAAATTTGTATGTCAATATATATTTATTGCTAGTAACCCAGAATAAAATACATTTTATTTGACAAAACTTAATTAAGCCCTCAGGTTTCCTTTCCTTTCCCTTTCCTTATAATTGGTCCTGTATTTGGAGTTAGAGATAGTGGATTACTCTGACTTTTTCAAATACGAATGCAGTTCTCTAATTAAGTTTTCTTAATGCCTGACACATCTGCCTTCTGATGGAACATTCTGTGTTATTTTAAAGCACAAATGTGTGTTTATTTTTTGATGAAGAATTCGTGAGAGGAGGATCTTTGCTGAAGACTTACTGCTGTGATGCAAAACTCAAGCTACATTGCTTTCTGTGATTTAAAAAAGTCTGAGAGTGTGTTTTCAACCACTGTGTTATGCTTCAGAAATGGTTAAGTGAGGTGATTGGAAATACTGTTCCTGAATAAATGAGCGTTTGTCCTGGCAGAACACGAAAATGTGTTTTTCGCAGTAGTGGTAACTATTATAGCTGAAGAAACCTCAGGTCACAAGATCCTTTTTTAAGCTCTTTGTTAGTCTAGATAATACAGTCTTTGAAACTTGTCACAGAATAAATTACAGCAGAATAAATTATGAGAACTAGAAGGAAGCTATGGCTTCTGAGAGCATAGTGATTTTAAGTTCCTTTGCTTGTATTAAATCATGGTATAGAAAACCCTTTACAACACACAGTACAGCAGCATCTCTGGAATTGTGTCTGGATGGACTCACTACTGTTACCTGCTACTCTTTTGATAAGTTTTTAAAACTTATTGCCAAGAAACCACTTCAAGTATAACCCATTTTTTCTACTAGCATCATGTTGTATTGTGAGATTGTCCTTGTCATGCTGAATAATAGCCAGTTCTATTTTACGTTCTACAGGTTTGTAAGGAGATTGCTGTATTTTTACAAGCCTAGCAGTAAACTCTATGCTAACCTGGATCTGGACTATGCCAAGGCGAAGCAGCTCACTGTTGTGGGTTGTCAGTTTACTGAATTTCTTCTTGAATCAGAGGAGGTAAGAAATTTTCAGCTACAAGACCGGAAGTAGAATGAGTAGTCTTGCTGAATGCCACTTGGAAAAACCTTAATTTTTGGTCAAGACTTCTGAGATTTTGGGTGTTAAATCTAAAATGATCAGTGTAATTAAGAAATACAATGTGAAATATTGAGGAAAATGACTATGTTTATGTAGAAATTTTATTAAATACAGCTTTGTTAAATGCAATTTAGAGTTTGAAGGGATTTTTTTATTATTTATGCTGTGTATAAACTTCCTTTTCTAATTCCTTGCTTCTTTTGTGCTAAAGACTTTATGCCTGAGGTCAGAGGAAAATGTCATTGAATAATACTCTTCCCTTTTCCTGGAAAGAAAGGATTAGTCCTAAGATGTCTCCATGCTTAGCTCCTTTTATTTCCCTTGAAACTTTGTCTTTAGTCTGAATTGTTTTCTAATCTGCATTTCTGTTTTGTGTCTGTGTTGTGTTTGTATGTTTTAAGAAATTTAAAGTAATGAGTTTCAGTAAAGAAGAGACACGTTTCTATTACTAATAGACAGTATTCCTCTTTATTTTACTAGGATGGACAAGGTTACCTGGAGGAATTGGTTAAAGATATAGTACTTTGGCTCAACTCTTCATCAGGCATGAAACCTGAACGTAGTCTTCAAAATAATGGGTTACTAAACACCCTTAGCCAGCACTACTTCCTGTTTTTTGGTACTTTATCTTGTCACCCTCATGGAGTGAAAATGCTTGAAAAATGTAATGTGTTTCAGTNTGTGAAATGTCGATGTATATTGCACTTAAAACTTAGTATATTTGAATAAAGTTCTGAAGCTGAAAATTTTGTTCAGGTACAAATAAACTTAGCTTTGTGTGGGAATAAATTGGCTGGTGACTAGTACTAGTTTATTAACATATAGTAAACTTAAAGCAAAAATGCAAGTGTTTTAATGTACTCTTTTCTCTCAGATTTTTAGAAAGCAAGCTTTTTACTGGCTTCAGAAAACTAGATGTACAATAAAATCTAGATAGTTAATAGGATCAACTTTATGGCAGGCTTATATACAATGTTTAACAATGAAGAATTGCTCACAGAGCTTCATGAGCATTAATTTTTATACTTATAATCACTAATTACGCTGACAGAATTTTTACAGAGCTGTTATAAAAGGTGTTGGTTTGGGGTTTTCCCCTTGCCGTTCAGTGCATTATTTCGTCCCTATTTGACTGTACAGTTAATAACAATTTAAAATTGCTCAATTCCATGCAAGAACATACTTTGTATTCTGCATTTATAGTAATAAAAGTATAATTCAAAGTACTTAAGTTTAAATTATTGATGATTCAAGTGGGTTCAAATATTAATTTTATTTTAATCTTCCTCCCCTTCCATACCTCCAGTCTTCTTAATCTTTGTTCTTTGAAGAACCAAGATCACTTGTTAAAATTGACTGTTTCTAGTCTGGATTATAGCAGAGATGGATTGGCAAGAGTCATCCTTTCTAAAATCCTGACAGCAGCTACTGATGTAAGTTCAATTCAACTTACGTTCCTTTGTTATTGCCCTCTACACGTTTATTTTATTATTCAAGGTGTATGACTTTATTTTTAAGCTATTATGTATGAAAAGGGTTCTAACTTTAGTATTTGGAGAAATGAAACTCCTAGAAGTGTAGCTTGTGAATTTGTTGTGAACTTCATACCCTGTATTGTATTGTGCTCTAGAAATTAAGTCCTTCAAAGAGAGCTTTCTCTCACATATGATGGGGGCTAAAGTCTTGATATGTATAAACTAAGTGTAACGTGATTGTTTAGGCCAGTGGCATCTTAAATCATCTGTGAAGACATTGTTATCACAAACAGGAATCTGTATTTCTAGCAGCACTAAGCGTGTTAACCTTCTGGTAGTAGATACTGTTTTGATGATGATTGAGGTTACTCAGTGTGTTGGAACTAAGTAAATGCTACAGCTGCTGGAATCGGGGGTTGGTTCAGAAATAGGCATTGGGATTTGTTCTTCTGAATCAAAGAAGGGTGAGTAGAGATAAAATACAGAGTTATGTGGACTTGGGAGAGGAAACTCTTGACTTCAAAGATAACAGTAGACAAGCAAGCACTGATGTCAAGGAGATAGATGACAATTAAGAAGTTGAAATATAACTAGGAAAGAATGTTTGTTATTTCAAATGAAGTTGTTTCTGTTGTCTGAACAGACAGAATGTGTTCTAGAGTAGATACAAGAGAGAAAAAAGTAGATACTAGCTTTAAATGTCTGACTGTATCTTGGAAGAGAACATAAATTGAGGGTATTTCTCTGAGACTGTCAAAGATACGATATTTCTTGTGGACAAAGAGTGGAGTCTGAAAGTAATGAAGATAGTTGAGGTTGAAGGAATGACTCATTGAAAGAAGATGAAGCTCCCTACTGACAATAATTTTTTTAATTGGCTTCTAAATTCTCTTCAAAAGATATAATATAATAATAAAATATATGGGATTGGACACTTACGGTGACCAATTTAGTTGTGATCTTAGATTCAATTTTCCCATTTGCTAAGATAGAAATAGCTCTCTAATAAACTGTAAGTTTAATAGATTAGGTGTGTATCACAGTTGCTTGCTGCAAAATACAGTCATTAAAGGTATTTTTAGAAGTTGTAAATCATTAACTGTATTAGTTATTTTTCTTCCATTCAAGAAAATATTTTCCATACTTTGCAGAGCTGCAGGCTGTACGCAACAAAACACTTACGAGTGTTGCTGAGAGCTAATGTAGAGTTCTTCAGCAACTGGGGGATTGAATTACTGGTGACCCAGTTACATGATAAAAATAAAACTATTTCTTCTGAGGCACTTGATATTCTAGATGAGGCATGTGAAGACAAGGTGAGCATCCCTCCTCTTTTTAACCTCTTTTTGGTATGCTGCTCTTAAGCTCTTTCCCACTCCCTTCCCTAGCAGCAAAGTACAAATATGCAAGAAGCTACGGATGGTTTCCTTTCTTGATTGTCATTGATGGACTTAAAATAGTTCATAAGACCCCTTTGATGAAACTACTGCAGTATTACCAACAAGAAAGCATAGACTTCTGGATTATGCCTGTATTTAAATATTAATTGCAACTAATTCAGCTATTTTATTCATTATACTTTTTGTGAAGTAATTTATATTTAATGGCAGGGGGTACCTAAAATTGAAAATATTAGGATTAAGTTGGCATTTGATACTTCTTATTGTGAAAAACTTGCTGCTTCATTGCAAGCAGAGTATTGTAGTTATTGCAGTTTTCAGAACTATATAGTGCTCAAGTACTCTTTATGTGTTCTTAATTATTTTAGGCCAATCTTCATGCCCTTATCCAAATGAAACCAGCTCTTTCTCATCTTGGAGACAAGGGTTTGCTTCTACTCCTAAGGTAAATGTTGAATATGCTGTTTGACTTCACACTGTGGAAACAAGTAAGTGTTCTTTTTATTCAAATCCTGTTAGTTGTTTAAATTAGAATGTTAACTGTCTGATGTTTTTTTACAGATTTCTGTCCATCCCAAAGGGGTTTTCATATCTAAATGAAAGAGGTTATGTAACAAAACAGATGGAGAAGTGGCAAAAGGTAATGTTAAGAAGAAAATGTTTGCTTGATATTAGGAGGAATGGTGTGAATATGTGGGTTTAGAACAGAGATTCTTAAAAATAATTGCATATTAATGTACATGTAAAGCTAATGCAAATACATTTATTGCATCAGTGACATAACATTTTTACTGGGAAAGGCTGACAGGGATTTACAGTTCCATAGCTTCTCTGTACATGTGTGCTTTTGATTTACTAAGACCTTTATTTAATTTTGATATTTCAGCAAATATTTCAGGAGTGCAGTGACTTTCTAAAGTAGGTTGTTGTGGAAGGTCATTATCTAGAGAAGTGTGCAAAGGAATGCTACTTCTCAAGATACCTGTTGCCTCTGATTGGTGGTAATTAAAGTTAAACGTAGAGCTCGTGAAGACAGAATTGGTTATACTGTTAGGAAGTAAAGAGGAACACAAGACCATTAAGAAAAAAATCATTATTGTCATAACTTGAATAAAACTCTTCATATGTTATTTGGGTTTTGTAATTGGTTTTAAGAGATTGGTCTCATTCCTCATTAGTAGTTTTTAAGTGTCACTTCTCAGGGAGAACTGAAATGCATGATGGTCTATTGAAATTATTTGAGTTTGTCAGTTGTGAAGTATTTCTTTCTTCCTTTTTTAACAAATTCCCTGAAATAATTATTAAATCAATTTTTGATTCTGCAAACTCATTATATGTGTGAAGTCCGTTTAATTTTGTGATGCCCCTCTTCAGATCATAAAAAAATTCAGTCTTCCTTAAGAAACTTTCCTCAATTATTTCTTCCTTATAAAGTATCATGCTATAACACCAAAAACCACTAAATGTACTGTGTCAACCCTCGTTTGTCTTCTTACAGGAATATAACTTAAAATATGTTGAATTGATTGAAGAGCAACTTAATGAAGCACTTACAACGTACCGCAAACCTGTTGATGGGGATAACTATGTTCGTCGGAGCAACCAAAGGTAAATTTGGGAAAATGGGTTTTGAGGCACAAGCTGGTGGGGGAATTCCTCATGGAGCTCAAGAGGAAAAGGAAACTATATGATCTCTGGAAGGTTACCCTTCCCAGGAAGACTATAAAACTGTGATTCACATAAGCAGGGAGAAGGCACAAAAGACCAAAGCTCATTCAAGACTGAAACTGGGCAGTATTCTGGTGTACAACAAGAAAGAGGAGGTCTGAAGAAAACACTGGATCAACTCTTGCTGAAGATGGTCACCTGACTTACAGGGATGAAGAAAAAACAGAGATTAATTAAAATTCAGTGTGTTTTTTGCCTCAGTTTTTAGCAATATTGACAGACCTTGGGCTGCCTCTTTCCCTGAGCCAGAGGCCCACAAATGTGGAAATCGTGACTTTCCATTTGTGGACACTAATATTGTAAGGGACTATCTGTATCAGCTGGATGTTCACAAGGTCATGGGGCCTGGTTCCCACCAGGCTGAGGGACTAGTCTCACCAGTATTAGCCCACCAGTACTGAGGGAGCTAGCAGATGTTGGGTCAGGACATCTCTACCAGAAGTTTTGTGAGTCTTGGGAAGTCCCTGCTGACTGGAAGCTAGCCAGCTTTTTCCAGTTTGCAAGAAGTGCATAAGGTAGGACTCAGAAAAGTACAGACCTATTAGTGTAACCTCAGTTCCTGGAAAAGTTAGGGAGAACATTATACTGGATATGTTTGAAAGGCATTTAAAGAACAATGCAGTCATCAGGCACAGTTAGCATGGGTTCACAAAGGAAAGTTTTATTTAACTAAGTTGTTATCCTTCTACAATAAGGTCACTCATCTAGTGGGTGAAGGGAAGGCAGTGGATGTTGTTTTCCTGGATCTTGGCAAGATTTTTGATACTGTCTTTCACAGCGTCCTTCTGGACAAGTTGTCCAGCTGTGGGATGAGTGTGGTGGGTGAAGAACTGGCTGAGGGACTGAGCCAAAAGGATTGTAGTGACTGGGGCTACATCTGCCTGGTGCTTGGTCACACCAGTGGTGTTCCTCAGAGCTCCATTCCAGGGCCAGTTCTCTATCAACAGTCTGCGTGCTGGAATGCACAGTAGCAATTTGCTGGTGTTCCAGACTGGGAGGTGCTGTGGATTCTTTTGAGGGACAAGAGGCCTTGCAGAGGGATCTACATAGATTGGAGCACTGAGCAATCTTAAATCGGGTGAAATTTGGCAAGTCCAAATGCTGGATTCCTCACCTGGGATGGAGTAACACCAGGCACAGAGATAAAGTAGGAGAGGTGTGGCTGGGCAGCTGCAGAGCAGAGTTTGGGGCCAGCTCAGCTCAGTGTGGGTCAGCAGTGCCCAGGCAGCCCTGAGGGCAAACCCCATGCCAGAGCACCGAGCACGGCACAACCAGCACAGAGGGGGGATGCTCCTGCTGGGCTCAGCCTTGGGGCGGCCTCGCTGTGGGCTCTGCTGGGTGGAGAAGGATGGGAAGGTCCTTCAGCACATCCTGAGGAGGGAAACAGAGCTGGAACCTCCTGTGAGGAGCAGCTGAGGACTTTGGGCTTGTCCAGTTCGGAGAAAAGGAGGCTGAGGGGCAACCCCACTGCTATCTGCAGCTTCATGAGGTGGGGAAGGGCACAGGGAGGTGCTGAGCTCTCCTTCCTGGCATCCAGGGACAGGACCTGTGGGAATGGTCCAGAGCTGAAGCAGGGGAGGTTCAGACTGGATACTAGGAAGAATTACCTTACCACAAGGGTTATGGCTGGCCACATAGAAGAACAGGCATCGTGGAGAGGTGGTGCATGCCCCAAGTCTGTCACTATTCAAGAGGCAGTTGGACAGTGTCCTTAATAACAGGCTTTAAGTTTTAATCAGCCTGAAGTGGCCTGCTAGTTGGATTCGATGATTGTTGTAGGTCCCTTCCAGTTGAAACAGTTCTATTCCTTTCTAAATTCCTCAAAAGAGTTTTCTATGTTTGAAAAAAATGAAGAGTAAGTCAATGTATTACATTGCAGTGTAATTTGTTTTAGAATAAAATATTAGAAGTGCTGGGAAACCTACGTATGTTTCTCTTTCTGCCAGATTACAGCGACCACATGTCTACCTGCCAGTTCACCTTTATGGCCAACTGGTACACCATAAAACAGGCTGCCATTTACTGGAGTCTCAGGTGAGGATAATAACTGTTTATAACTTGAAATATTTTAAAGATCACTGTAAACCTTCTGAAAAATGGTTTTTAAAGAGATGGCATTTAAACAGCCATTGCAGAAGAAGTTGATTGTGAGTCTTAAGTTGTGAAGACAGTCTTTGCCATCTAATCTCAGGTAAAATTCCTTCCTGACACTGAAATATCAGCAAAATACCTTGCAACATATTTCTTAAAATGATTAGCAAAATCTTAGCATGGAAAGCAATTCATAAATAGAAAAAACTTGATAGTCTCTGTGGATTGTATATTGACAGTTATACATGTGGTAAAACTATGCCTATCCTTGTAAGCATACAATAATGTGGAAATGAGGGAATAAAATCTTTCTAATATTTTGAAAATCTAAGAAAACAAACTCTAAGCCGTAATTGCTTAAATTCACTTTTAACGTGGGTTTGTAAAATGATCTAATGAATTAACAATGCTCTTTGAAAAGTTCAAGAGAAAACGTATATATAGCAGTGTGTTAGTTTGATTAATCTATCATCTTTATAATATCTGAAATAACTTCATGCAATCAGTGATTTCATTAAAATTTTCTTCTTTCATTATCACTGCTGTTAATTTATGGTTATTCAGAATTACCACTGTTCTTCCTAGGGTGCATGACTGTAATCAGTGCTTTAACTTTTAGTGTAAATGCAAGAGAACCTGTGTGACTGAAGTCTCCTATTCATTTTCAACTTAGTTTTTTCTTCTTCTGTTTTTCTCCTTCAGAGTATTGTTACAGATCTAAGTTACACTGTTCGTTCCCCAATGCTGGATAAGTGGGAAGGAATTAAGCAGCTGAAAGCAGCCCTTTGGGCCTTGGTTAGTAATAGATTTACAAAGTTTTGCGGTTGTTCAGTTCTGTTATAACTGTTGATTCTTAAATAACTAAGCAAAATTCTATAAAAATAAGAAGTTAGGGGGTTTGTCAAAAAATGTGTGAATTTTTCAAGTTGGCATTCTGTTCCATAACTATACATTCAATTGAAAATGGTTGACTGCATCTGTTTTGTTCTGAGGTTTTTAATAATCACTTTGTCTTTTTTTCTTTTTAACAAATAACAGTAACACATTGCCATATGAATATTAGTATAGAACTGGTAGTTACAAGTTAAAAGTTGCCATAGTCTGAGTTTAATGCATTTACTGTGGTAGTCCCTAATATTTCTGCAAGGAAGTTGGCTGCCAGTGTTGATCCATGTGGTTATGACACCCTGGTACTTGGGCAAAAACCTAGTGTTGCTGTGTATCCAAGCTACTCTCCTAAATGCGCACTCAGCTGCTTCTTTCTTGTGTTCCCCAAAGTTAATTTTGGAACATTTGTCCAAGGTGACTATTACTGGCAGATACTATAGATATGTAACAAGGTGCCTGTGTAAGAGGAATGTAAAATTAATAAACCAAGATCATGCTGAAGGCTATAGTAGAACTGGTAAAGTGAGGAATACATAGTACTTCTAACTTTGAGCAGCTTTAGGTATACACAGTGTGCTGAGTGCCTTTTTGTATTAACCCAGCTAGGAAATGTCAGAAGGAGTGCTCAGATCTTTTAATTGCTTTGAGAAGATGTGGCTTCAAACTCTACTACCAACAAACAAAATTGTCAAAGCTTTACATTGATAGTGCTGCAGATCACATTAAGATCAAAACTTACTTGACAAATTTCATTCCAGGGCAATATCGGATCATCAAATTGGGGTCTTAACTTGCTTCAAGAGGAGAATGTAATTCCTGATATAATGGCACTTGCTCAGCATTGTGAGGTTCTGTCTGTTAGAGGGTATGTGTATCTGATTTATAAATGAAATTTTCAAATGGTAGTTGCCATCAGTTTTCTAATAGCTTTACCTGATTTACATGAATACAGCTGTGTGCGTTACTGGAAACCAGTTATTGAAATCACTGATAATTGAGTATCAATCTCAGTTCTCTGCAACTGCAGAATTGTGTAGGAAGTCTAAAAGAAATTGCAGTAAACAAATGAAATCAATGAAAAAAGATAGATACTACTTTTCTCCTTTTCTATAAAACAAAATACTTGCTGCTTATAGCTCTGTGAGAATTTATTCCATCAATTTTATTAAATATCTTTATAAAATATTTAAAAGCATAAGTAGATGGTATTTTGTCTAATACTGCTACTACATTAATGTTTGGCCTTTTTTTCAAAAGGTACTTTTCTACTTTATGTAATCAGGCTCTTGTGATAATTAGTTTTTATTTTTGATAGTATATTGTTCTCAGATACTTTAGTGCATTTCTTAAGCTTACATTGATTTGCAAATAAAAATTAACAGTATACTATTTGTCAGTTTTGTGAAGTTTCTGCTGAACTGCTTTGAAGCTCTTTCCTTTCAAAAGTGAAATGAGTTTAGTTAAATTAGGTGCTATTATTGTTGCTCTTTTTTCTATATATACATTAAATACAGAACCTGTGTCTACGTGCTTGGTCTAATAGCCAAAACTAAACAAGGATGTGACATTTTGAAGCATCACAACTGGGATGCAGTGAGACACAGTCGTAGACAGCCTTGGCCAGTGGTCCCTGATGACATGGAGCAGCTCTGCAATGAACTTTCTTCTATACCCAGCACTCTTAGCTTGAACTCTGAGTCGACCAGTTCTAGGCACAACAGTGAAAGTGAATCTGCTCCATCAAGTAAGTAACCAGAACACCAAAACAAGCAAACAAGAGAAAGACGAACAAGCAAACAAAAATAAAACTGTGAAGAGCCCAACCCACCACAAACAGCATTTTGGTGTTCTTACCAACCTTTTGGCAGGATGAGTTTCAGACCAACATTGTAAAGGTGTTTTTTCAATAAAAGAGTACAAGCAATAGGACCAGTTGTCTGCATCTCTCTGAATGCACATAAGTGAGAGGGAGTAAAACAGTGTCTTAGCTTCACATTTGGTGTAGAAGAAAAATTTTCACATTATATGAAGTTACTAATTTTTATGTTGAGTCATGGCAGTTTGCTGTAACATGCTGCAGAAACCTCCATGCTTAGATATAAAGATGCACTTGGTTGTCCTCAAAGGAATATTCTAGAAAATAAGTATTTATGTTCTCAGTGTGTGCAGACACACCCAAAATTTTGCTGTATTTAAATTATTGTGTATTTCAAGTACCTAATGCATTTTACTTTTGCTTTGGATACTTGGAATCTAAATCAAGAAGTACACTATATTTAGATATCATTAAAGGAGTGCTTTGGTTATAATCCTAGTAGTTGGATGTTTGCACTGAAATAAGACAGTGTGGCTTTTCTTTTGAAGCAATGAGACCTTCAGCTCAGTTACTCCTCAAGATAGTTAATGTGTAACAAGTTCTGCAGAAAAAAAAAGAGGCATTAAAGTAGCAGTAAATTGCATAGACTCCCACTTGGGCTTCTGTAGAATGGCTTCCTAATTTGCAACATAGTTTGTAGACTTTTAAGAAATACCTGTTTTGTGTGACAAAGTCTTCTATAATTTCAGGTATGTTCATCATGGAGGATGACCGTTTCGGTAGTACTTCCACCAGTACTTTCTTCCTAGATATTACTGAAGATGCAGAACAAATATTTTATGACAGACCTGGACCTTCAAAGGACAAAGACCGTAGTCCCTTTCCTTTTTTTTCTTCTAGCAGACTTGTGAAGAATCGCATTCTAAACTCTCTTACTCTGCCTAATAAAAAGCACAGAAGTAGCAGTGATCCAAAAGGAGGAAAGCTGACATCATCTGACAGTAAATCAGGCCTGAGGCGAAATCGTACGGTAACAGAACCTAGTGGTAGCATAGACTTTTCTGCTGGAGAAGAATTGAACCCTGTTTTCAGAGTTCCAAAAATCCAGACTTTACGATTAGAAACTTCTTTTGTTGGAAGTAAGCATGTGGAAGATACTGATTGTACCCAGAGTATTGGAGAAAATGATCTGAAGCTGCCAAAAGGTCTTGGAAATGAAATTCATCGGGAAAACACAAGCAAAGAAAGGCTAATAGGAGATGGTACTACACAAACACATTTCAAGAGTCGTAGCTTAAGTTTTAATACAGATACCACAACAAGTGGCATAAGTTCAATGAGCTCTAGCCCTTCAAGGGAGACTGTAGGTGTGGACACTACAAATGTAGATACTGACTGTGGAAGTTTGAGTACTGTGGTAAGCACAAAAACAGTTAAACCAAGTCACTGTTCAACACCACAGTCTAACCACCTGCCTCTCTCAAAATCCAACTCTGTATCACTGGTTCCACCAGGGTCTTCTCATACCCTTCCCAGAAGAGCTCAGTCTCTTAAAGCTCCTTCTCTTGCTACAATAAAAAGTCTTGCTGACTATAACTTCAGCTACACAAGTTCTCGAGATGCATTTGGCTATGCTACACTAAAGCGCCTACAGCAGCAGAGGATGCATCCCTCACTGTCTCACTCGGAAGCCCTGGCATCTCCAGCAAAGGATGTGCTGTTTACTGACACTATCACCATGAAGTCTGGCAGCCTGGATTCTCGACTAACCCCAAGCCGGTAAGAAATTATGTGCTCATTTCTTACTTCAGTGCTGTAAGAACAGCTTAAGAAGAACAGTATCTTCCTTGTATTTTTTTCTATCTGCACCTAAAAGAGACAGTTGTTGCAAGGTGATTGATGATTTCATTGAAGGTGGTACTGGTATTAGGTGAATAATAGAAGGATAATTCTCAGCTTTGAAAGTGTTGTCAGAAAAGCCCAGCTTTCATAGCTGTGCTTAACCCTTTATAATGCTTTATAATGGTGACAAAGGAAAATGTTTCCTTTTATCACATTTGCTTCCTGTTTTAACTTCTATAATATAAAAAATGCAGTTGCACTGCTGACATTATTAAAACTGCTAATGTTATTAAAGTTGCAAACACACCAAACTGCCCATGAAGTCAGAGCTGTATTTCAGAAGAGAATTTTCTCGATGTCACTTGGGGAGGTTTTACGACAGGAACTCCTGCCAATATGCTATATTTGTTTTCACTGTGGCATTGAGGCCAGTGATGAGATACTGGTACCACTGATAGGAATGTCAGTTTGGCTTCTTAGCTACAACAGATCAAAGATTTTACTCATAGCATTTATTTTTAGATGGCAGTGTCACCTCTTTATTTTTGAGCAATATTAGATGTTCTGAAGACTAATTAGATAGTTACATAAGATGTCTAGCTCTTGACATTGACACTGTTCCCAGCTGCAACAGTCACTGCCGAATATCTTTCCCTTAAGAGCTCTTGTATTAAATTTTTCCTTCACATCATTTTTTAGCTAGTGCATTGGATTTTCACATTACTGTTGAAATGGAAAAGACACTTTTTGTCTCTGTTCTTACCTTATCTCTCAAATGAGAGAAGGGGGAGACGCTACTGGTACATGACTCATCTCCTTACTGCAGAGAACAGCAAATGCTGAGTCCTTGAGCTGCCCTTCTGAAACCCAGTTGAGTGTGTATGTACTGATTAAAAGCAACATCCATTTGTTGGTATTTTCATATCATTCTGGAAGGATGCCGTGAAAGATGCCTTTATTCAAGTAAGTTAGAACTAGACTGAGTATGTTGGTTAGATTAAGGATGATTTAGCACTATCCTGGAAATTGGAAGTGCCTTTCCTTACTATGTCACTGGCATCCTGTGCTAGTGCAGGAACAAGTGGTTGTCATTTCAGTGGTAGTACAGGTTCTGTAATGGCTGTAAGTGATGTTCTACCATTCTTTGCAGTCATGCCCATGGTGTACAGAGCAGCCTTGCTGCAGTGGCCTTTGATCCTGCACGCAATGTCATACTGACTATTCCTGGTGCTTAGCTGTTCATGTTCTCTTGTGTCAGTGGATAGAGTCAAGGATTTGAGCTGACCTGCTTAACACTGAAATGTCTGGAGTGCTTGTATCTCTGAGAAGGTTAAATAATTGCAGACACATATACTCAAAGAGATACTCACATTGTGTTAGTTGCTAATATAATTGACTGGAAAGACTGCAGTGAAACTAGTACATATTTTTTTCTTGCTGGTTATGCTGTATCTCCACTGAAAAATTACGGTCCTTATAATTTCAGATTGTGTTTACTCATAAATTCAGAGTATGTGTACTGTTCCAGCTAAAACTGTCCTTAGCTGCTTTTTAAATAATAAACTAGAAAGAAAAATTCTGCCCGTTTTATCTGTCAAATCAATTTTTCTGTCAGTCTTCAGAAAACTTTCATTTACGGTTTATTGACAGATTCATGTGTTAGTAGCAACTAAGAGCCACTGATTTACTTTTGCAATGTTTTTAGTTGTTCTTTTCATTCAGAAGGTTAAAGAGCCTTTTTCTTTGCATAAATTTTGGGAAGCTAAATTTTCCACCTTTGTTTCTAAAGACCAACCAGAAATGTTAACATGCATATCTTGGACCCTGATTGTGGCTCTCACCCTATCACCTGCAGACATTCTTTCATGAAAACTTGGTGGTGTTTATCACTACTAATGCTTTATCTGTTGGCTTTTCTAGGAAAAGCAGGGACAAATGTTTAGGATTAATACTTCTATCTTTAATTTATGTTGAGAGTAATTGTAGAATGTTTTATTATTACATATTTAATGCATCTGGGAACTTTCTGAGTCTTATGATTACACAATTATTTAGGCTGGAAAAGACTTCTAAGATTGAGTCCAGCTATTAACACAACACTCCCAAGTCCTCCACAAAACCATGTCCTTAAGTGCCACATCTACACATCTTTTGAATGCCTTTAGGGATGGTGACTCAACTTACTTCCCTGGGCAGACTGTTCCAATGCTTGACAGCCCTTTCAGTGAAGAAATTTTTCTTAATATGCAATCTAAACCTCCTCTGGCACAACTTCACGTCATTTCCCTCTTTTTCTGGAGTATGGCTTGACTTCTCTTGTGAGTCCATTGCTACTGTCACTACCATTGGTCAGAATTAGCAACAGGAAAACTGTTGATATCCTCTAAGCTGTATTTTGTGCATTTCCATTGCATAATAATTTCTTGAACCTTACATGGTCAAACTTTGATATTTTAATTTTGTCTCAACATAAATCCCTTCTCTAGGTATAAGAGGACTCCTTATTGCCCGTCTAAAATAAAAAATTGATATAAAACTACTTTCAAGGCAAAAATTCAAAAAATTAAATGTTCACTTTACCTTCCAGTGTATCATAATTTGCAATAAAAATTCACTGTTCCTGAGATGTCTTTTTATTAGAAAACTTTAATCCATTGCATATAGACCATCTACATAGATTGATTAGCAGAAAACATTTTTAGGTTTTTATGTTTGATGAGAAGTAAAATGACAGACTGCCAAATGTGAAATTTCCATCATCAGCGCTCTGGTCAGCACTGAGGACATGTTCTCCAGCCTCCTCTCTCCTGTCTCATTTACCCATCCTATTTCTTTCTTTGTTCTTCAAGCTGTTTGTCACAATCAGCTCTGCTCACTGTGCAGGTTTAAGTTTGTTCTTTGTGCACTTATGTTGAGCAAATACTTTCTCCATGCTTGGGTGATCTAATGGGTAGCTCCTTTGGAGTACAGGAGAAAAAACGTTCCTTGTGTGTGTCACTGGTAGGCTCAAGGTGTGCCTTTGCAGGGATGTGCCTGCTCAGCTCAGAGTTTGTGATTATCCAGGAAATACATGTTCAGTGCATGGGTACTGAAATGCAGTACATTTCAAAATGAGGTAGTTAGGAGTTTAGAAGCCCAAATCTTTACTGACTGTGCCTGAGCTGTAAATATTCAAAGCTAGAATGCTGAAGACAATTCATGTGTTTGCAGGATGGGCAGGATTTCCTATACCAAGAATTACAAAGAAATTTTTACTCCAGGAACTGCCAAACCATGCAAGACAGTATGAGGCAGAAAAAGCAATGAGCCTATAGCTGTAATTTGTCCTAACAAATTCTGAGATCCACATCGGGAAGATGAGGATGGTCTTTGTTTCAGCAGTCCTTCTTACTTTTAGTGTGCCAGCATGAGAGAGTTACTGAAATTAAGATTTGTTTCAATGTTACAGGTTCATGAAAGCTTTAAGTTACGCTTCATTAGATAAAGAAGATTTATTAAGTCCTATTAACCAAAACACACTTCAGCGTTCCTCCTCTGTTCGCTCCATGGTTTCTAATGCTACCTATGGGAGTTCTGATGATTACATTGGTCTTGCTCTCCCAGTGGATATCAATGAAATATTTCAGGTATGTATGTGTTAACTGATTTGGTTCATTTACATTTTCATACTGAAAGGCAGTCAACTTTTCATCAGAATAGATTAAGTCTAAAGAAATGAGGAAAAATGGATGTGGTACTTTAAAGAAACGCATTTTGGAGAATAAGAGTTTCTTTTTTAACTGTTCTCCTAACCTTCTAACAGGATCACTAGGCTGGGTTGTTTTAAAGGCAAATAATGGCAAAGACTGTGTTAGACGAGTGTTAAACAGTGGTGACATAAATTTGCTGTCATAAGATTTTTAGTTGACATCTGGCTTTTATACTAAAATTAGCGTAGTCTGTGGACATTCATTATTTCTGCTTTAGCCAACCAATAATTGGTATGTTCATCAGTCACCTATAAATTATGTGCATAATCACACAGTGACCATGATTTCTATTAAATAACAGATTATTTCTGTACAGATCATTATAGTATTAAATTATGTTGTCTTTATTTAACTTTGAAAATACATGTATTTAAGTTAGAAAAGATTATTTTCAATGTCTCAGCAATTCCCTTCCTCTTTCTACTTGGTAGAAATACATTCCCATTTAACAAATTGATGCATCATAGGGCTTAATATTCTGTTACTTAACTATCAAAACCAGGACATGATCTATGTCAAAGGTAAAAGTGGGCTTCCTTATCTTTATTTTACTTAGTCTTGGCCTTTCAAATCTAAGTTACTTTCCTACTAATCTCAAAATATTGCTAAACGTACAGAGAAAGGCACGTTATACTGTGTATCTTCTTCTGTTTTTCCTTTGTGAAATAGCTCCTTTTTCCTTCACAGTCTTTGTGTCATATTTGTTACCTCATTTCTTCTCTCTTAGATTTTTTTCTAGTTGAGGCGTGCCTCAACTCAGCATCCTACAGGCAGCATTTTAGATGTCCTGGTTGTTTTTGTACTTCATTCCCAAGATCTCCAGTGGTGTAGAGGGATCATGGACAGATTATGGCTGGCCACTGTGGGTCACTGGTTTCCTTACAGCCTGTCACCACCATTTTAACATTTGCTAACTCTTCATAAGCCTTTGTTAATACATGTTCATTCACTAATGTATATTTTTCTCATTTGGCTTTTCTTTAATACTCAGGAACTCATTCTCAATTTCCTCCCCTAATGATATATTTTTCCTGAAGTAAAAGATAGACAACATTTAATTTCCTCACTATTTTTATTTGTGTTTGATTATCACCTGTGTTAATTTTAATTTTCACTTGGGTATTCAAGGTAAAGGAAACTCCGTATTTCCAGAAGAAAACTACACCTCCATTTGATGAGCATGGATCTAGGGTCTTCACATCTGATGGAGGAGGTACTGGTTTTATTCCTCTCCTGTAGCTTTCTGTTGCTTATTGGTATATTGGGTGGGTTGTTGATTTTGTTATATTTCTTTACAGAAAACATTGTTTTTAGCTGTTAAGTTTTGAGAGAACTGTGTTCTGGAATCAGGCTAGCAGGCCTTTAATTCCCTGTTTTACTTAATTTGAGCTAATGTGTTTCTTCAAAGTTTGGTTCTGCTCTTAAAAATAAAGGAGGAAAGCCTGCATATCGCTGATAATGTGAGCTAATGCTGCTCAAAGACTGGTAGTGGTACTGTATTAAAGGAAGTAATGAAATTTAAGCTTAGAAAAATATAAATCCCAGATATTGAGCTATTTCCCTTTGTGTACACAATAATTTATAGAAACTTTTAATGGTGTTAGATGTGTATTTCAGAAAGTAAATTTTGTCTTTCTGTGATGTGTTCATGACAATCAATGAAGGTGATGGGACAAGAGAATTGCAAGTGCTGTAATGCCTGGCTTTCTCTGGGATGCACCTCCTTTTTACTCCAGAGAAGTCAGAAATCTCTAGGGTCTTAGTATGTGTCTTCTCAACTGAAAAAAAGAAGTCTTGACACTGTTTTTTTAATAGTTTATTAGAATAGCTGTTGTCCTACCTTTTTTTTTTCCCTTTCATAATAATATTATACACAAAGTTGATTTTGCTGGAGGTGTGTTTCTGTAGTTTGCTAAGTTTCAGTGTAAAGTAACTCTTGTTCAAAGTTGTATTTGTTTGTTTTTTCCACCCAGGGAAGAGCATGTCACTAAAGTGTCTTCTGCTTGTTTCTGCATTGCTGAGTCTAGTTTCTTCCTGTCACGGCCACTAAGTTACAGTTTTTTAAATTGTGTTTATTTTTGCGTTGGTGCATGTGTAATTCCAACATCTGGTATATTGTTGTATTAATCTTGTTTAACACTATGAATATTGGTAATGTATTGGTGTTATGTGGGTATTAGTAATGTTGATACCATGTCAGGATTTATCACTTACCTTCTTACAGTGTGTGTGCTTAGAGGTTGAATTCTGTCCTTTGCAATGTTTTGTTATGTATGATAATTTGGGACTAAAACATTGTCTCTTTATCAAATGCTAATAATCTTGGGAGCTTAACCACACAAAAAAAAAAAACTTTAGAAGTCTTCACATGCACTCCATCCCCAGCCTTAAAAGGCTTGAAAGTGGAAATTAATTGAAAGAGTTAGTGTTGGTTGCTTGGTTTTGTGGGGGATTTTTGATAACTAAATCTTATCTACAGGTCTTCCATCAGGTGCGAGCGATGCTGTCAAAAGCCCTTTTCAGATGCTCCGCCAGCAGATCAGCCTCACAGAAATAATGAATACCAGCCGTTCAGATGCCTCTCAGTTCTTAGAAGGTACAGAGGACACAGGGCTCCAGGAGCACACAGATGAGAACTGTCTTTACTGTGTCTGCATTCAGATTCTGGGTTATCAGCCTAACACCAAAGTGAGCTCTTCATATAATCGTGCAGGTTAGTGTTCCTTTTGGAGAAGTGTGGTAGAACTGAGTGAACAATACTGGCTTTTGTTCATCTTTAAATAATCCGGAAAGGTTTTTGTTTAACCAGCTATTGACCTTAAAATTATTTCTCTAATAAGCTAATTGTGCAACCACTGGTATTGCTCTGGTCACTTCCAGCTTTCCACTTTTTAGTGTAAGTAGGAGTAGGAGCTTGCATGTCTTTTTAAATATTTCTAAGAGCATGTCAAAATACAAAATTTGAAACCTTATTTAGTACTTAAAATGCGTTTTCTGGAAACTGACATTTTGCTGTTCAACTAATGAAAAGTCTGACATCAAATCAAGTCTATGCCATAAAATACAATGAAGGAAATCTGCGGAGTCTGTTGAAGTTGAGCTGTAATTTCTGGGAGTTAGTCATCTTCCCTCATATTTTAAGATTCAGATGAGATTCAGAGTTATTTTTTCTAACCTACTCTGCAGAGCTTGTAGTTACATGCCTTTGTCAATGCCCCTGATGAAAAGATAATCCAGTAGTGGATGATTAGTAGGAATCCTCACTATTTTACAACAGTGTAAGACATTTATTAGTAGCAATGTTGGCAAGGGGGTGATGCACAAATTTGAGGAATGGCTCAGAGAGCTGAGCTGGAGTTCAGTACCTAGAAGGGATGGCAGATAAAATCCCAGCTGTAGTTACAGGTGCAGCAGAGCCTGGCTCTTGCCAGAGCCCTTTCTGCAAACACTTGTGACAGGTGTGTAAACAAAAGGAAGTCTGCACATTCAAGAGCATCTGTATTGTGTTACATAAAATGGATCACAGATATTTCAGTAACAGCACTATGTGCGATGGCTTCTTAGGCTTCCATCAGTGTCTGGAAAAACTCCACTCATGTATTTTAAGATTAAAGAGAAAGATCAATTTCGGAAGAGTTTTAGTATGATTTGTCAAAAATCCACCATCTAGTTCCAAGCTTATTTTATGCATACTTAGTGCATCAGTATCTTGCACGTGTGCCATTGTTGAAAAATAACAAAAGCGTGCAAATTTCAGAAAAGTGTGAATAACAAAGGTGCAACATCTTGTTCGTGTCAGATTTTTCAGACATTCCGTATACTGACTGGTGTGGGCAGACCATTCACAATCACTTAGATGTGCATTCCTCCAAATTTTCTGGAATTTCAGGCTGTAGTGATGCAGTATCCCATGGTTCAGCCAGCAGCACCAAGAGTACAGAGCTTGTATTAGGTAAGTTTGAAAGCCTTATGATTATTAGAGACTGTCATTAATAAATTATATTTTAGGCACTGCGAAAAAATTGTATTTCACTTACGTACACTGCAACAAATTAATGCTCTTTATTAGACAAAAAAAAACAAACAAACAAATCTGAATAAAAACATTATCCATCTCCAGGTGAGAGAACACTAAACTCTTCTCCCTTTGCTGTAGAGCATTTTTGCAGGTTATTCAATACCTGACATTACAAGCAGATTGATTGCCTTTTTTTTTCTCTACACTTATATTAATTTAAAAAAGCCTTCCAAAAATTACTGAATTACTGTAAAGACAAAGACTTTTTTTTATACTTGTGTATTACATTTTGAATTATGATGGTTTCTTACGAAGTGGCTGGTTTTTAAATTCTCCACTATTTCATAGAAGGTCATCCAGTTTGCAACATGATTTAGTGGTAGCAATAGCACTGTAACTTTATCTTGCAGGTTTTTCATTGAAATGGTAGAAATATTTTTGAAAAGGTAAAGTGTTTGAATTCCTGAAAATAGTTGTGTTTTAAGTTTTTGTTTCAATAGAAATATTTTTGATAGCTCAGCGTACGTGTTAATATGTGTGTTCATGACTGTATGGAATGCATAAACAGACTTACACGGCATAAGATCAGTGCAGTCAAAGAGAATTCTGTTTAAATCCACACTGATTTGTTTTTCCAGGAGTAAAGTCAATCCCAGATGACACACCAGTGTGCAGGATACTTCTGCGGAAAGAGGTCTTACGTTTAGTTATCAATTTGAGCAGTTCAGTAGGAACTAAGGGCCACGAAACTGGACTTCTGACGTAAGTTCAATACATTAAAGATGCTTTAGCAACTTGTAGTCGTATGTGTTCTCTTAAGGCCTCAGGGACAGTGAATAATCTGACTTCACAAAAATGGTCAAGCATATACAGTTGAATGTAATGTAGAAGCTCAGCAAATAATCTTAACATTTTTTCTCTGTTTAGTATTTTACTCTTAACCAGACTTTTTAAAATCAGTAATTAAACAGTAGTGATTACATGTGTAGTATATCATGTATCTTTAAAAAAGAAACTAATATTTTTTTATTTATTCTGAATAACAGATAAGTACAATAACAAACTGAAAGTAACTTCTTGAGAAATACAGCTCTATGTTAAGCAAGAGTACAACTACTGAAATTAATTTATTAAAAAAAAAAGTTAAAATATAGGAATATAAATCCAGGGACTAAATGTTATAACCTGTAGATTTCTGGGCTAGTGACACTGGAAACTGACAACAGCTAAAAGAAAATGCAGAAAGGCATGGTTTAGTTTCAAAAATTATTACAGGTTTAAATATTAGTTTAATATTTTTTTATATTTTTATGACCGCTGTACATGGGGATGTCAATTATGTGATACACTGTTCTCTTTCTAAGTCTGTTATTTTAAGACCAGGCAATCATAGTAATTCTGTACAATTTACAAGTTGTATATTCTGTTTGATCTCATTAGTGTAGATTTCTTCCAGTTTTGTAGAAAGTAATGCTATCTGTTTTGATTTTCTTGCTTTGTCAGTTCTAGGATTTATAATGCCTATTACTGAAGAATTAATGATGACAATCTAATTGAAAAGTTTGGGGTTTTTTAATACAATAGAAATCTGCTCAGAACTTACAAAATTTTGTTTATTCTGTTCAGAATTAAGGAGAAGTATCCCCAAGCATTTGATGATATATGCCTTTACTCTGAGGTGTCCTACTTGCTAGCACATTGTACATTTCGACTTCCATCCCGAAGGTTCATTCAGGAGCTATTTCAAGATGTTCAGTTCTTGCAGGTAAGTGGAGGGTGCACATGCATTGAATGTACCAAAATGGCTGTCTGGGTGCAGCTTCCATGTCCTCCGTGTAGTTGTCTTTCATTTCCATGAGTAAAAGGTGCTTTCAGATAGGTACATCCTAAAGGAAACCATTTTGTGATGTCTCCTGAGTAAAATCTCTAGCAACATTAATATTCCATCCTTTCCTTTTAGATGCATGAGGAAGCAGAGGCTATTTTAGCAAGCCCGACAAAACAGCCTGTAATTGATGCATCAGCTGAGTCCTGACCTCTGCTGAGGCAGTGCTCTGCATACAGACTTTGAAATGCTCGGACAACCTCCCACTGACTGGATAAAAAGCTTGGAACATCATCTTCGAAACCTTCCAGAAACTACTGGTACCTGAAGACCGAACTGAAAACATTTTCTTCCTGAACCAATTACTGGCACAGTCATTTGAGCCCTTTGGGGATTTATTAGACATTACCATAGTTTTAATAATAGTAATTACCAGTATATGCAAGAGCCAAGCACTGAACACCTCCACAAGTTTTCATTTCATTTTCTACCATAAATTACGATGAAATAGGACAACTTGCAGAGACATTTTTAATTGACTTCCGATTCTGTTCCAGAGAAGCAGAACGATGCCTTGCTTTTTAAACCCTGGATACCAGGAATCAGAGAGATGGGGGTGCATTCCACTGCCAGCAATGGGGAGCCATGCTGTAGTGGGCACCAGGGGATTAATGTTAGCCCTTCTCTGTTGATTTTTGTACTGTTTATAACACTACTTTGGGGATTTGTAACTTCAGATAGAAAGAGATGCCTCTGAATCTGAGGTTTCATTAAGTTATTTTAATATTGCTATAGTTGTAAGACATTTTATTAGCAGTCTCTTCAATTTCATTGCATTTACATACATGTATCTTATCTGAACCAGTTAAGGATTTTCACTACAATTTGATTTTCAAAAAACCAAGTAATTTAAAACTTAAAATGCTGAAATCATATTGTTTTCCCTGAATACTATGCATGTGTTTGCAGTTTCTACACTCATGCTCATATAGTACAAATGTGGGTCTTACTCAACTACAATCCTTTAAAAAGCATGATTTGTATCAGATAAGCAAATATTGTATAAACTGAACTTGAAGACATTTAATCATTGCAGGTTGTGTGAGGAGACTTAAGTATGAGTGTTTTCCAAGTTCCATGGAAACAGCTTTTTATAAAAACAAAGGTTTATTTGAATTTTCAATGGATTAGTGATCAAGCATCAGATAGTACTAATAATTGTAGTGAAAAGCCTTAAGTAACAAATTTTGGAGCAGCCGTACTTATAATTTTGTACTGGTATTTAAGACTTGTTGCATAAGTTAAATGATACAGTGACTGGTAATGATTGAAATAGTTGCCTCTATCATGTTACTAGTGCCGTTTCTAAACTAGTAAGTGCAAGCTAAAAAAAAAAAAAAGTAGGAATCCCTGTCACTTTTATCATGGATCTAAAGATTCAGAAGCCTTTATATAAAGGTAGTATAAATATATGCCAATGTGTATATACAGTAGCATGGCCACCTTTGTTAGAATGCCTGTAATAGAAGGGATTACCCTTTGATTTTGATATAGGTGAATAATTCAGCTGGACTGTACTAAGTAGAACGTATTTTTATCCATTCACTTCTACCATTTTTTATAATTGTCAGATTAATACTTAAGTGAAATTTATCCTGATGCTCATAACTCTGTTCTTCCTAGCTATGCTACTGGAGATTTCAATAAGTAGTCACAGTATTTCACAGTAGTACTGTGAACAGTAACACACAATTCCTAGTGAAACGTAGAATTTATTTGTTCTTATTGGAAATTTCATCATGCCACATAAGCACTGCTTTGCAGCTATCACTTCACTGAACTCTTATGTGCACTGCCTACCATGAGGTTCTGGTAAAGCAGACTGTAAGTTGCTGCTCATAGTCAAATTTAGTTCCTAAGATTATCTTTTCATGAGTTCCCACTGAAAGTAGCAAAAAGAAACTGATTGAACTCTTCTATGGTCATTGACATAGATAATACATCTTTGTGGCAAGACACGTTTGAAATGTTTAGAAAACACACCACACCCGTAACTATTGGACTTCTGGTCATAAGAAATAAATGCTTCTGTAAAACCAAAATGTCAATCACAGTAGACCAAATAGTGGTATAAACTCCAAAGGAAAATAATGTAGTTTTCCCACAAATGGGGATAGCGTATGTTATACAGTAGTTTCAAACACTACCTCAGTTAGGCTAGAGTAGAAGAGATTTGTTTTAATAACTAAATGGGGTTACATCAAACAACTCCATGTTATTTTTCTGCAGTTACGGCAAAATAAACAAGTTTTATCATCTGTATTTAAAAAACCCACCTCTGTTCCTTTGTTAAGTTTAACCCATAGCACTTAATGTAGAAAGCATCATAGGAAGGCCTCTGATTATAAAAAGGTAAGCAAATACGCTTTTGAAAGAATCTCCATTCTGAAATGCTCATGTGTTCTGAATTACTCACGTGTGTGGGGATCCATGGCAACAGAAACTTGATATAAAAAATTATGGCTGCAAATTCAGTTATAATGCGTGATTTTTCTTCTGAAAGTGTATGAGTGTCAGTAGATTTCAACAAGTATGCATCAAGGATGTAAAGTCTGTATTGTACATAACATACATTTCCAGAAAATTAATTTACACACTGACATAAAGCTCTCATTGATGTTTCACTTTAATTGGCAAATGAAGGGGATACTGTTACTGAAGGAAATTTATATTGGCTTAGTTATAAACTGTGAATTTCTAATTTTATGGTTCTCTTTTTTTTTTTAAATGTCCCTTTCAAAGTCCTTATTTTGGGGTTTTATTTGTATCATGATAAAACTTTGAAAGAAAGCTGTAGTAAATAATGATTGCGCTTATATTAGCCCTAATAAAAAAATCTCTTCCACCTCTCCTAGGGAAGCTGACAGACCACCCAGTTTTTATATTTCCAGTCTGAGTGATTGGTGACACTGCTCAATAAATGGTAACGTGTGTAGCATTCACTTACACTATATACAGATGTGTATACAGTTCGGTTGCTGTGGCAAAGAAAACTCCTCAAGGACTCAACTTGCTCACACACATCTCAGAGGCAGAAGGCACTCGGGGAAGGAGAGGCTGCTCGTGGAACCAGTCACAATTAGCATCAGCTGTCTGATGCTCTTGGTCTGCTCATACAGGCAGGGCAAGGGGGAGCCCTTTCCAAAGGGCAGAGAGTGACACCCAGGCACCTCCAAGAGGGCCTGGTCCTCTCCACAGAGGGAAGGAGGACAAGGCTGGGTGCTGAGTGTCCCTTTTTGGAGAAAGAGAACTTTTCACCTCTCTGAAATTAAGAAATGCAGAACACTCCCAGCTGCTGTGGACATCACTTGGAGCTGGAGATGGTCAGACTTTGAAGTTCCCAACTTGAGTGTGGAGCCCTGGCATGTTGTGCTTGAAAACAGTTGCCTTTCCTTATCTGACAGTTCTTACTTGACTCACGCCTGATCAGCCTACCCTAACTGTGCTCTCTTTGCGGGGTGGTGGTGGTTTTTCCCCCAAGTGGAGTTCTAAACAATTCCATAGTTTTGGGTGCAGTGGCTCAGCACACCAAGGTAAGCTGCCCTTACAAACATTTATAAGGCACCGGTGAGAATCCTGCTTGTCTTTTTCTCATTTTACTTTGAAACATACATAGGTGGTCTCAAAAGAGAGTTGTGGTTTGCAGTGAGACTGAAAACAAAACCAAAGCACCTTTCCTAGGTGCCTGAAGCGTTAGGTAGCTGTTCAAGAAATAGACAGTAACCAAAACTGAGTGTGGGATGGAAGAGTTGCTGCTTTGTAGTCTGTGCCCTGGACTTGGTGTTTGGCAGTTTGGGCTGCAGGAAGCTGGCAAAGCTTGTAAGCGAACGTGAGCTCAGGTGGAGCAATTGCTGCGGAAGAATTCTCACCAGGCTCTGAGGTCCTGCTCACCTCCTCACAGTCCTGCTGCTCTGAGCTTCACTGGAATCACTTGAAAGCAGGCCCAGCAACTTTTTTTGAAGTCACACTTCCATTATAGTGTGCTTATGAAAGGTAAATGATGTGAGAGCAAAATCTTAGAACTGTAAAAGACTTTGGAGGACATGCTAGAAACCATGTTTGTGTTTTTCTGGAGGTCTCCAGTCTCCTTGGGTTTTGTTTAACTCCTGATGCTGGTTCCCTGGATAGTTTTGTTTTCAACAGATTTATAGTCATTAATGTGGATTTTCTTTGAATTATCTTTGTAGCATAGATGGACAGCAATGCCACAGCATGCAGAAATTGCACATTTTGCTTGAGTTGCTTTTGAAAATACACTATTTTATTTGCAAAATGTAATTTATGCCAAAAAATATAACGTCATTTTGCCACTGAATAGGGTGTTTCAGCACAAGATTCTGGGTCTAAAGGGGAAAAAAGGCTTTACACTTTGTAAATCTAATTGAAAAATTGTTCCAGTACTGGGCTGTCAGCATCCCTAAAACTGCATTACAAGAGATTATCTAAATTAATCATTCTGATCTGAGGGAAGGGATCAAGAAAAATCTCAATACTTATTCTCCCTGTCCTGTGTGGTCTTTTTTTTGTTTAGTAATACGCTGCTACAAATTTGGAGGTTCTAGTGTTTGTAGGTCACTGAACAGACATTGAAATCTGATTTATATTGTATACCTGTAACATAGAAAGAAAAAGTATTTATATATTTTACGTAAGAATATTGCATTGAGCTGTGTATAATTTAAACAGAGGCTTGTCCCAAAATGGTATTGCCCACCTTGATTTTTTTGTGTTTTTTCTTTTTTTTGTATACTGTGTGTACAGTTCATGTCAATGAGCATTAAAGGCCTCCTGAAGCGTAGTCTTATCAAAGGGATGCGTTGTTAATAAAATGTACTTAAACTTCTTACAGTTGTTCTGGTCTCATATGTACCTCTCAGCATTAGGAAGGGGTTGGAATTGATTTATATTTGTAAGTTACTAGGTAACTAGAACAATCAGAAGCTTCCCAAATAAAATTTTTTGTCAAAAATATATTTTACATTAATGCTTCATAAGATACAGAAACTCTTTAATAGCTCACACACCATTTTTATTTTAGAAGTTTAACATACTGAGAATGATTTTCCATTATATGATAGTTTAAGTATTAGCATTTCTTCAACAGCTGAACAGCTGTGAAAGTTGAATTATGATGAATTATGAACAAAAAAAAGGATTACAGTTTTGAACTCAACCATTAATGCAAGACAGATGTTTTAATATACAAAAATTCCCCACAAGTGTCATTAGGACAAAGGTGAAGTAAAAGCAGGATGATCGCTGGCTTTGGGTGCTCTGGGCAGCACTGCTGGAGAAGTCAAAGTTCCTTCGACTCTTCTAGGACTGTGCCACACTGTGTGCAGGTAACACATGCACCTGACATGGTTTGAGAGAGAGAAAATACAACCCAGCTCCCAGTATGACTGTGCTGGGTAATGCTCCACACGCAGCAGCACAGTGGCCACTGGCTGGGGTGGCCAAACTACACAGAACGCTACAAGAGAAATAGACCCCTTGAGCAGAACAACCTTCCCCCTTGTTTAATTTGCTCCTCTGCTTTATGAATAAAGTTTTCATCTCTGCAACCTAAAGCAGCTCTCTGCATCAGCCTGTGACAGATTGCTGTGATGCAACTTTCTGCATAATACAGGCCACAAACCAGCCTAAAAATCTCATCTAATGCCCATAACTTGTAATCAAACCATAGCACACATAATTCCTGTCTAAGTCAGTACTCAAACCTAGTCCAGAAACAACATGTTTCCATGTTTGCCCTGTTAATGGAAGTCAGGCAGCTGGGCTCGTGAGATCCCTAATCAAAAGTTGTGGTTTTAGAAATTCTCATTTACAGTGTGTAGCTAAACACTGGATGGACTCCCTGGAGGACAGAACATCAAAGCCTCCCACCCAGGCAGCATACATCTGTTTGTGAGATATATCTCAGACTCTTCTTTGTCTCAGCTGTTTCTCTGGTGGTTGAGGCTGCATCCTCATGAAAAATATCTAAATAGCATTGTGGCTGGTACAGCATCACTGCTGTCGTGCCTGCTTCCAGTGTCTCTGGTATTTGGCAGGGATCAGATTTAGCTTCAAGTGGAGAAAAATAAGCAAAATTCTCAAAACAAACATGAGTTTGAGGTGTAGGAGTGGGTGGAAAGGCTCTCGCTACATTTTCACTAGTGTAAATCCAGGAAGAACTGTGACCATCAATCTGCTCTTCAGCTGGTGTTGAAGATAATGGACTCCAGGTAACAGGATGCAATTTCTGAGCTTCAGCATTACTGTCCATGGCTAGCACGTCAGGAATGCAGTCATTTATCTTCAGCACTTTCTCAGAATCAATCTGCAAGAGAATCAGTAAACAAAAAAATTACTCAATGAAAGAAGCCCAGAGTAGAGAAACGGGAGTGATTACTTTGAGGAATTCTAATATTCGTACACTTTTTTTAGTTTGCACTTTTCAAATAAATGAATTTGAAGGAAAACCTATGTAGAGGATATTCAATAGAGGCTGTATTTTATGTGAAATTTATCAGAGTACTTATTTGGAGATTTCTTTTTTAACTCACAATGACTATATTTGAGGAAGGAACAATGTCTCTTGACTCTAAAGACTTTTCCAGGTTCTTGGTGTGTGCTGGTTTTACTGTGAGGCAGAAGCAACCAGAAGACAGCAGGAGGGGCTGTTACATGTACTTCACTCCTTGCTCTCGCCCTACTTTCAGTGAAAACCAGCAGCTCCACGTGTGCCAGGCAAAGGCTTGTGAGCCCCCTACATGCAGCAGAGAAGCAGCAGCTCCCAGTTCAAAGGGGCTATAGAAGAAGCTGACAGCCTTTTGCCAATCCTGTTCTCCCAGCCAGGCCTGGCAGTGCCTGCAATCTCCCAAGGCCAGCCAAGTGCATGGCCCTGCAGTGTCCTCCCGAGGGAGCTGGGGCAGGAGGAGCAGGCAGACACAGCTCATGGGCTGCAATGAAGTCCAGTATCCTCGGGGCTGCTGAGTTCAGACAGTGCAGGGGTTTGAACAGTAACAGCGGAGGAATCACCTGCTCGTCGTAAGATTTCATTTATTCTCCAGTTGTGCCTTTGCTTTTTGCAGTAACAGACTGCAGTATCAGCTGGTCACTGCAGAGTCACATGAATGTCAAAAGGAGAGTTTTCCACTAAACAGTAATATTAAACTGTGTTAAATTTTGTATAATGATTAAATGTAGTCAACACAAAAACTGACAAGAAGTTAATTTTTAAATGCAATCAACACAAGAATAGTATTTTTTTGAAACTCTACTAAGCAAAAAATGAACAAATTAAAAACTCTAGATTTTCAGTTATCTTACCTTATGCTCTTTGAATGACAGCACTTTGCTCTTGTCAGGACTAGGTATTACAGGACAGCAGCACTCCTTCACCCTGGAAATAAGAGAGCAAAACAAATGACATTTTTGTTCTCTTACCAAAGCACACTCTAGCAGCAGAAGCCACGCACAGATGTGTACAGGCACAGCAGTAGATGACCAGTGTCTCAGAAAAGCCACAAGCCAAGCAAGTACTTAAAACATCCACACAGTCAGACAGCCAAAAGCAGAGATGAATGAGGCCTTACAACAGGCTGGAAGCAACAATCTGCAGCAGTGGTTTGTGAATTAGATTAGTTATATTCTCTGTCTACAACAGAAACATGCATTACAACTTACCACTTCATCTTCCAGTGGCATATAGCTGCTACTAGGGTTGGAACTATCACTAGCAGGAATACGAAGTACAGCATGTTTGCTGTGAAAGAAAGATACTTTAAAACCTTGTTTTTAACTTCTCACATACTAAAGTCAATATAGCTTGAGTTTCTGGGGCAAAAATAACACCAAGTCTGCATGGGATGCCAGCCACTAACTTAGCAGTAAAACTGTGTTGTCCATGGTAGCAAGGTAGTTTGTCTGGAAGTTCTGGGATACATCTGTAAGCCTTCGAACCTTGATTCCCTTTACCAGAAATGAATTATTACTAAACTGCTTTTTATTTGCCCTCATATTGGCACCTTAGCTGTTAGAGTAATTTACAAAAGTTAAGGCAATGATAACCCTACTTTAGTATTGTTTTAGGTTTTCTCTCAGACCCACAGAGAAGACAGATTTTTACTGTGAGACATGAATAACATCTGTACTTCCATTTTGGATGACTATAGCCAGAGAAACACTACACAAGTGTTCAAGTCTCCTAGGATTTATGCTGATACAAGGATCTCACTATTTCCTTCTAACTGGAAGACAGCCTTGGGCTATGCTGTTCACCAACAGTGGAGGCTGTATGTGGGCTGAGGGGAGCACCAGTTAGTGCCTGCTCTCCCTCTGCCCTGTCCAGGGCCCTCCTGCCCTGTGCCAGAGAGTTTGTGAGTCCCTACCACACACCACAGCAAGGAATGGACACAGGTTACATTCTCCTTGTATATCTTTTGGGTTAATTAAGCCCTTGTTTTTATTCTCTGCTTGGCTGTATAAACATTTGGCAGGCTGATGGGAGCTAGAACTTGTGTGTTAGAGGCAGAACTGTGCCTGTGAGGGTGCCATGATGGTCAGACACTGCTCCAGTAGCTAGCCTAAAACATGGAGACTCTTTGCATAAGCCAATGCTTCCCCTTTTCCTATCCCTCCCCCTTCACCTCCAACCCCAAAAAGTTTTTCAAAACCAGGCATCTCCAGTTTGGATCCTAAGTTTCACAACCATGCTGACTGGTATTTTCAAGGGAACAAAGTTATGGGCAAGTGCTTTCCTCTTCTGCTTTGGTGATCAAATTTGCCCAGTTAGCAAACTGCTGTGCCCATGCCAACAACCCTTCTGTATTGGCTTATGAAGGAGTGAACTTGGTAATGGTTTTAAAGACTGATGAGAGTAAGAATCAATATTAGAAGTTCAAGAGTCCATACTGGAATTACCTGTTTGCACACAAGTCTGTAGGTTTTCCTATATTAGAAAACCAGTTAAATCCAAATACAATTCTTCAATGAGTTCTAACAAACAGGACTCACCAGGCATGCAAATGTGCATATATTGAGCTATTTCCCAGAAAGTTATAAGACTTAAATAAGGATGTAAATTAGGCTCATTCTAAAATTTAGAAAAAACCCTTTCTACTTAAAAGTATCAAAATGCCATGTTGGTATGCTTGTATCATTTCTCAGTTGGATTCTTTCTTAAGTGCATGTTGCATTGAATTAAATGTTTTCCCTTAAGAAAGGAAGATTATTATAACGTTTTAAATCATCCCATCCTTCTGCTAGAGGACATTATTCACAGCCAGTACTCACAGTTATATGGTGTATCTATGTATATAAAGTTAAAAATGGGAGTCTCTCCTCCACCTGTAAATGCTTTAACCACTATTTTGTATTTTGTGTTTGGCATCAGGTGTTCCACGGTATATCTCTTTTCTTCTGGGTTTTCAATTGTATATTTACATAGCTCTGAATCACCTAAAACAAAACAGATAAGATAGAATCACGGCATCACAGAATCACTAGAATCAGTAGAAAGGACCCTAAAGATCACCTAGTTCCATCTCCCTGGCCACGGACAAGGACACCTTCCACCAGACCAGGTTACTCAGCCCCATCCAGCCTGGCCTTGAACACTTCCAGACATGGGGTATCTACAACTTCTCTGGCAACCTGTTCAGTGCCTTACTACCCTCACAGTAAATCTTCTCCTAACATCTAATCTAAACCTATACTCTTTCAGTTTAAAACCATTACCACTTGTCCTATCAGTACAGGCCCTGGTAGAAAGTCTCTCTCCATCTTTTTTATAAGCCCCCTGTTAGGTACTGAAAGGTTGCAATAAGTTGTCCCCAAAATATTACAAAACTACTTAACTGAAATGACAAAACATCTGCAATCTGCCTTCATTGTAATTTGCACACTTTCTTTTGGGAAGGATGATGCATCCTGACTCATTGCCACTGGGTTGAACTCACATCCCTTCTAACTGGACTGTCCACAGCATTGCCCTCCTCTGGCAGACACCCAACAACTTGCTGTCAAAGGCTGAAACTTGTTTATTTTAATTTCTTTTTCCTCGAGCATTTTACCAGAAGGATTTGAGTTTTGCCATTTCTTTTTTTTTTACCAGAATCCTGTATCCCTTAAGCTTATGTCAATTTCTTTGAAGATAATCAAAAGCAAGAAACCTCTGCCTGAAAAAAAAAAGCTCTTTTTGCCTCTCTGTTGTGCAACTCCCAAACCCCAGGGAGAAATGGGTTAGCTTATTTCTGCTGTTCTCAGTCACACCCCTCATCTGCTAGCAGAAGCAGTGAAGCAGAAAATTTTTGATTTAAACTTTTTAAAGTCTAGCTGGCATTATTTACAGAATTATGGTACTTACACGGTTAGCTTAGTTCTGACAAGAACTTTTACATAAGCCTCCCTCAGTTCAAACAATGCTTTTCATCCTGGCACTAGTCTAATCAGCAGAAGAACACAGGAAACGACCCAAGCAGAAGAAGAGGCAAGGAAAAAGAATAAAATCTATTCTTTTAACATGTTGGAAACATCTGAAAACTATAATGGAGTAAAGTCATCTGGAGCAGTTCTGCATGTGAAACAGAAAGGTCTGATATAAATTTATGGCTTTGTGCCAATTTACAGTTCAGTTCTGCCAAAAGAACTCCACTGTAGAGCACATACACAAATACTTTCACTAGAAAAGAATCTACATGGGGAATTTATAGAGTGCTCCAATTCTGAAGGAAATAAATTGTATCCCATCTGTTTCTAAAATACCCCAAATCCTAGTAAGACTAACATGCTTCTTATGATTTTTATCCAAGTAGACCACAAACAGATGTTTTTCAACAGTCATCCAGAACTCACATCACAAGAGAAAGAACTCCTCCTATAGACCAAAGCAGTCTTTTCAGGAGCTAAAAAGGAGTCATGAACAACAGCATGGGGGCTGTACATCTCCTTAAAGCCAGGAATCACTTTTGCCTACCAGCACAGAGAGCAACCAAAACCAAAAGCTGCTGAAATCTACAGATGGCCAAATGAGCCAGCCTGACTGCCTAGTGTGAACCTTCTAAGATGCTGCAATACCAACAAGCCTTTCACCTGTACCAATGACACAACCTTCTGTAGCAGAGAGCTCAGTTACCTGGAAGAATGTGCTTTTTTGATCCTTTCAAATTGCAGTTCCCTTGTATAGGTGACACATAAACGTGGAAGCCTCTTAAAAAACCAGGCTCTGACTGATTTGTGAGATTAGAATCCCAAGACAATGTTACTGAATTGTAAGTCAGGTCAACTTTTCTCACAGTAGGGTCAAGCCGAGGAGCTGGAAGAAAGGAAATTCAAGTTAAACTTGCAATTATTCTTCAAGTGTTTTCTCTTGTCATTTGAAAAATCCACACTCCCATGTGGTGCTTATGTTTGTATCTTTCGTGTACTTAAAAGCTGAACAAAGCCGAAGTTCTCTACAAAAACTGTCAGCTTCACCGAGCCTTCATGCATCCACATAATACACAAAGCAATGACTGATAATCACAGCTTTGTTTAGCTCTCCTAATAAACATGGACTCTACCTCGTCACTGCACTAGCCAAATATCCTCCATCTAGAGCTTGTATGTTGGTATAGAACTTTTACATGCTTCACTGAAGATACAGAAAGAACACAGAAAATACAATTTTATTTAGCTGGAGGAGGAGGCAATTCTTCTATTTGTGACAGATCAATTTAGCAAATGTACAAACCCTAAATATGTTGCCAACTTACGCAGCTCCCTGAGATAACCAATCTTCTTTTCCAGTAAGGAGGCTTTATTAGCAACAGATCCATAGATGCGGAATTTGTATCTCACCCCTGGAACAAAAGCAGCTAGAAAACAGTTGAACAAAAATGGGTTGTGGTTTGTCTTTTGGTGTTACTTTTATTCAGTTGCTTCCTACAGAGGTCAATAACCTATTAGACACCATCTCTGAGTGCTACTGTGCTACTAAAGCAACAGAAGGAAACAGAGGGCCAATTCTTGGTGTGCATTATGTGAATGAAACACATTTATTCTGTCTGAAAGAGAGAACGGGGGGAGAGGTTTATATATTTTCTGTTGCCATACAGTATTCAAGGTGACGGCACAACAGACTCCAAATGCACCAAAAAGAAAGACAATTTCATTTACATTTCTGGCACAGGCAAAGGTGGTGTTTTGGACTGTTTGATGCGGACACATATCCATGCATCAGGATTCCATGCTATCCTCACTGACATCCACTGACATTCACATTAAGCAAGTGAAGAATTTGACAATACTCTTCCCATGTGTTACCACAGTCCGCTTCATTACATGCAGGTTTCTGTATGTTTGTATGAATTGAGGTGCATTCCTTTATTGCAAATTTATTTGTGTTCAGTCAAATTTTGTTCAAACAAGTTTAAGTCCAAAGTGAGCTCTCAGCTTGAGAGACCCTCGGAAGGCTAAATTATTGCAGCTGTGGAAGCAAATCAGAGCAAGTTTCATACAGCCACAAAGGATTTAGGTCTACTGGTCACCGCTGGAGTAAGAAACATGCAACTGATTCTAAGCAAGGGCTGGTGCTGAGATACACCATTTGTGGCACTCTGACAGCACCAAACCTCTCACCACACCCTGGGTTTAAATTGCCTGAGTCTAAACTTCTGATACATGTTACAGATAGGATAGAGCTCCCTTTTGCATCTCTCTTCCTAAAATATTTTAACTCCTTCATTAACCTCATCATCCTCCTTCAAGATGCTGCTATAAGCCACTCCTAAGAGGTTTTGCCTAAAATACTGTGTTGACTTTTTTAATATAGTATGCTGCCTTCCAAGGCTTAATGGTGCTGGTACATTTGTGGTGTCTAATTAATTTGGTAGGAAAAACATGGTGCCATATGCCTTTGAAGAATTACACCTGCACAGCACAGAATTAAATATTCCACATCATTTGTTTCCTAAATTCAATTAATGCCCACAGCTTGAAGGACCACTGCACCGTCAGAAAGAATAGTTTTTGGCTTTCACCTGAACTGATCACAGCACTGGAAGTGTTGGGTCCAAATCTCTTCCACTGCAAATCACAAGGCTGCAACCCGGGAAAGTTACACCAATCAATAATGTAACTGTCATATATACTTCTGGGCTGCCAGGAGATTAAAATGCCATCATCTGTACCATTAACCTGTCCTTCCTTAAGCTCTTCGGTGCCTAGGAATGAACAAAACAGAATCTCTAATTATTGTCCTGCATGAGACTTCAGACTCATAAATAAAGATCAATACAGTTCCTATACTAACCAGTTGAAAACAATAATAGAAGAGTTGCATTCCTTCACTAAATGACATGGGGTCTCTCACATGCTGAAAGCTGACAGCTCAGAAACCATCCAGCAACTGTTATTACACACTCACAAAAATAATCATCTGCAGAAACCTAGAGTCAGAGAGCCACAAGAGGCTAATCACACTGGCACTGGCTGCACCATCAAGGCACCTACTGCAGGTCTGAGGCCCTAGTTTTAGGCTAAATGTATTTTGCTCTGTGGAGACTCTGTGCACTTAAGCTTAATAAACATACAGCTACCACCCTGTAGGAGAAAATACTATCAGTCATAATTTTCAGATAGCAGTGATGTCAGTTAAGAGGTAAGGTTAATTTGTTGCCCAAGATGATAAATTATTACTTCACTTAAAACAGGTAGAAACAAAACTCGAATAATGTAATTATAACTGAAAATACTCCTACTGTTATTTGCTGCTCCAGAGATGACCAATACTGAAGGAAGTGAAAAATTAACATTATTCTTTGCCATGACACTGATTCTGTAGGAATGGTTATCAATGAAAATCCTTGTGCTATTATAGACTGAAGAAAAGGAGATGCTTTCAGGCTTAGAGCCATCTTCTAGTTTTTCCCAGGTTACTTCATATGAAATAATTTTTCCATTTGCTTGAAAACCTGGTGTTTTCTGAGAAAAAAAGTTATGGAGAAAGAGAACAGTAACTTACTAAATTTTGCTGAAAAAATATGAGAGGATCATTTAGAACTTTAAATAACTAACAGGATGTATTACTTCTGTAAGAATATAAACACTTGTTTCCATACATTCAAACACGTACTGGTTGAAATGGAAATGCAGAAATCTTGGTAATGGGATCTGTCTTGTTCTAATACTTAGAGAAACAGAACTGTATGTCTGAAATTCCAGGGCAGCACACCATCATAGCTACATGTGTTCTGAGATATTTTATATACCATCTGCTTTTGACTTGTAAAAGATATTTTCATACTGAATTACTATCAATTGCACACAAATCATGTGTGCAATTTCCAACCCCTTTATGCAGGACTTTGTTTCTATTTCTGTAGGATGTCTCACCTTCCAGAAAAACGTCACATTTCGTCCCCCCAGAACTGGTGTAATTTCTCTCCATATGTCCAGTTTCCCCGATGGAGCTGCAATAAATACAGCAAAACAAGAAAATGAGAATGCTCTGGGTGCAGAAAAGATAGGCAGTTTAACTGCTTCCTCCCATTTGAAAAAATTCCACTCCCAACACCTCCTTTTTCCCACCACTCCCAGGTCTCCCCCAAACATTATCCTTTAACATCTTTTTCCCTTCATTCCTTTTTCTGAATTAAAGTCTGGTTAATTTCCTTAGAAAATCTTTGCTTGCAGTCACCAGACTCTTGTTCCCACCTCTGCACCATTCCTCCAGGCCTCACAGGGCACTGTAACTCAGTCTGTCCATTTTCCCAGTCAACTGGATTTCTCACTGCCTGCACTAGATCAATGTCCGAGACTAGAAGGTAGGCTGAGAACTATTTAAGAAGTCATCTTCTTGAAGTTTGTTCAGTGTGTTTCTTTTATGCATGCAACAGGCCTCTGCTTTAGCTACACAGCGGAAGAGTAACAACAAACAGCAAAGAGAGGTGGCGAGCAAGGAACATCCCTCAAACTTTGCTTCTCCACAGGTCAGACATACTTCCTTCCTTTGTTCTGATGGTCAGGTGTTGGCTCCACTCACTCCACCTCCAGAAGTGCTTGGCCGCCCCGCAGCGCACCCTGGCCGTGTACTCCGTGTACGGCTGCAGCCCACGCACCGTGACATCCTTGCAGCGCAAGTCCACGTTGGAGCTGTTGTGCTGCAAAACACAAAGACACAACAGGCACAGCTCAGAACAGCATCCTCAGCAAGATGTTCTTCTCTGAGAAAATAGTTCTTCCTCTAGACCCTGCAAGAGCCAGTTAAGCTTCACTTGGGAGAGACAGTCATCGAACAACAATCAAAAAGAGAAAAAGCAAATAATGCACAAGACCAAAACAGTGGGAGATACAAAAAGAGGTCTGGAAGTCACCTCTGTGTAACTGTTTGAGTCACTGAGAACCCTCCACATGAGTACTTTTTGCATCCAGGAGGGAATTTACTGAGATCTTGCCTTGATAGAGTCTGGGGCTATTACCTCATGTAAAAGTAGGATGTTCCAGATCTATGCAGAGCAATCCACAGCTACCTTTTCTTTCCATTTTTTTTTCCCCAGCCTTTACCCCATTCTCTCCTGAGAGACAGAGTAAGTTCTGGTACAAGTCAAAAAGCCAGCATGCTCTTAAGCCTCTCCTCAAAACTGCCTCTTGCAATGGCCAGCTGTGGTCAGCTTGATCTGACAGCTCTTAAGCTACACTCAAGATGGAACACAGCTTGATTGTGATCTTCACTATGCCTTTTTAGTGTGCTAGAGGCAAGCTGCCTTCTAAGAAAAGAGCTACAGAGAAGTGACAGCACAAGGACAAAGAGTCCGTCAACCTCACCTTTTGTGAAAAAGGTGGAAGAAGATAAGGAATCTACTCAAATAATCTTCAAGGAGATCAAAGAGGAAGGAAAGAAAAACAGCTCTGGGATTCCCTCACTAGAAATCAGACTCACTACCATCAACTACAGTCAATAGCACACAGAAAGATTGTGGACTAATACAAAAGAAATCTTCAACACTGCTCTTTGTGTGTGAAATGACATGACCAAGAAAAACAAATCAAGATTACCAGTAGCTAATATATACACAATATGTATTATACAACTCCACAATTATTAGGCCCTTCAGTGTTTTCATTAACTTCAACATATCTCAGAACCCATCAAGCAGAGCACTGAGCCACAAAGTCAGACCAGTGACACCATGTACTTCTGCCAGAGTACAGGCAGTGTTTGGCGTCTGAGTTAGAGCCAACAGTGGCTGCCCACGTGGACCACAAAATCAGTGTAGTGCTTAGGCGCAAACAAATCCAGAAAACAGACACATCAATATGCTCACAAGATTTACGGTGTATCTGTATTGCTGGGGAATTATTTTTTAATCTCACATAAGAAACATCCTCACTATGCTTTTGTTTAAGAAATTCAGGTTTCATACCAGTTCTACTTCACCATCAGGTTGGAGCACTTCAGTCTGCCAAAAGAGTTCAATTCCATTGTTTTCATAACACAAATGTAATGTAATTTCTGTATCTGTGCTATCTTTCCCAAACGGTAAAGGTTTAGTGGGATACACTGCCAATGGAAAATCTGAGTTAGCTCTTATAAAACATAAAATATAAGCAAAAGTATGTTAAGATATTTTAGCTGAGTAGTAAAAGCAAATTAAAAAATACACATTTTTCTCCTAATCTAGAAGAAACACATATAAATTATAAAACTTCATTTCAGAATGTAAATGTAAATAAATGTTACACAAGGTTTAAAAAAACCCCTTGTGCTGACTTAAAAATATTTTAAAACATCATGGACAAAAGGAAGAGAGACATTTATTACAAACCAGTAAAATTCAGGGCCTGGCAGAAGCTCCTGATGTAACATGGTAACATTTGACACATTTCTACACCCCAGAATTGGGCCTCTTTAACAGAAATTTTATTCACAACTCTAACACTGATTTCCTGTCTGTAGTTACCCTCCAGTAAACAGTGCCAATGCTACTTCTTCCAAAAGATTTCTGAGATCCCTTATAGTAGCACAGTGGATGTTACTGTCCCATATTAGGACCAAGAGCAGGTTAGCACCGTCACTTCTTTCCCAGCAATAGCTCTTACACATGTATTACATCACATACCATACCAATTTCCAAGTAACTTACAGAGATATTTTGCTTAAACTCCCCATTTTATATCCTTGCATCATATTGCTTTCTCTTCCACAAACGAGCTTCTGCAAAGCAGCAGATTTTAAAACATTAAGGGGTCATTCCAATAACCAAATCTGACCTTTGGAGTAAAGCTGTTTTCTACTGTTAATGCAACTTTCCAAAGCTGAAACTGAAGAGAGAGCAGATAACTATAGCACAGGGACAGATAAGTAATTAAACTGTGAAGATAAAAATCAAGGACTTCCATACTTTAAACAGGGACACGAAGTATCAAGCTCAGAAGGAGCAACAAAAAGCCCTAAACAAAGACATAGAAAAAAAACCTTACTTCTGTGTTTCACATCAAAAACATCTGTGGCAGTTTTCTTTCCCAGTGGGTTTTCCACAGTCACTGTGACATTCCAGATCCTCTGCCGGCCTATATCCCAAGAACATGAGCACTGCTTAGAACAATTTTCATTGCACAGAGCCGTTTTCTGCCGTGGGTTTTCCACAGTCACTGTGACATTCCAGATCCTCTGCTGGCCTACATCCCAAGAACATGAGCACGGCTTAGAACAATCTGCTTCGCACAGTGCCGTTTTCTGCGATGACCTATCAAAGAAAGGGAGAGGTAGGAGGCAGGGCAAAGAGAGAGAAAGATGTTTTTCTATAATGTACAATCAACATAGATCTTGAAGTTTCTGATGTCCAACTAGAATAATACAGCATCACAAAAAATAAGCCACCCAGTTCTTTCCCTTAGCCTGAAGTAGGATGAATACAAATATTCTTAAAAGAAAGTTTTCTTTGAAGTACAGGCGTGTCTTTTTGAGATACAGCTACATTGCTTTTAGAAATTTCCTTATGGATATTCTAAACTAGACTTATCTGCCAAGACTTAAACAATTTACATGTCTACCACTAAGCTTTGAAATGAAGCTGTAATTTCAACTGCATCTTTAAGTGCATCTTCTAACCTTCCATTTTTAAATCACCATCACAGTATCTTAATAGAAGTGAATGATGTGGAGACTAGGAAAGCATGTGCAATGGTGGCCTGTTTTCTGCTCAGATCTTTTGATGAAAGTTAGTTGTGATTATGAGGTATCTCTCCTGTTTTATTAGTTTCCCTTTCTCTGGCAAGTTGTGCTGTAAAGCCCCTCTCCTCATGTAAGAGCCATGTCTGATATGCCACAGATGTGTAGCCTTGACTCAGACTGCTAAGAAAGAGCTTTGAGAAAGTCCTCGGATTTTTTTTTTTTTTTTAAGTAAAGAAACCAGCTGAAACTACAGAAATCATAGACACAAGAAGGACTTTTGAGATAGGATTGTCAGTAGCTCAAGGACTCAAGAAGGAAAATATCAGCATGTAAAGCTCTAAAATCCTAAAGAAAAAGAACTAGGGAGGCTAATCAGGCTAAGTGCTAGGTTTGAGTCAGCATTAGTGTCAATGGATCACAAGCACACTAATACTCAGCCTATCAGCTGATCAGATCCTAGTTATCTGTTGTGTGTGCTACCCAACAATTATGTTATAGTTTTAAGTTATCTACATCCTGATTTCAGGGTGTCTTCATATCTACTGAACGATATCCAAACATAGTAACTCAAAAGAATGGTTAGAATAAGCTTTATCAGGCAGAACTTGATCTAAACAACTGTCAACTTTGTTATAGCTAGCCTAATTCAGAGCAGTTCTGCACTGCTTAGGCTTTGTTAAGTAAGTGAACAGTGAGGTGGAAGGAGGCAAGCAGCTAATTACAAGGACAAAAAGCATTTCCACAGATTATAAGGGAAAGAAGGTGACTGGTACAGCACAGATCAGAGTTAATATAACAATGAGACTTACGTTTCAGACAAGGTGCGTCGTGGTGAATTCCATCCATAGAGATAGGTCTCTCCTTCTGTCCAAGTACATGTTACTCTTTTCATGTCTTGAGTTTGGCAGGCAAAATCTTTAGGCGTGTCCGGTGGTTCTTGTCAGACGAAATAACGAGAAAAACAACAATGTCACAGCAGTCAAGGAAAAACTCAACCTTTTTAATATAATAACAAGCTAGACAAAATGGATAAGTACGAAATCTGGTTTACTACAGACGTTATTACTGAAATTACACTTATTTCAATGACCACTCTGCAGAGACAGTCAGGATAATACCATTAGTTAATAGCAATCAAACACTTTTAAACTCTATTATCTTTTTTTTTATACTCATCCATTCATTTATTCAATCTCTATTTTTTTCTGTCTTTAAAAATAGTCTTCAAAAAGGGGACTATGCTGAGTTGTTACCACATGCACACAGACAATGAAGCTGAATTCCTAAATGGGTGGGTGTATTTAAGAATCAACCACCTGCCATAGGGTCAATTAATTTAATGCTATTTTTCCTGCTTTCTATATGTAAGTTTACAGATCTGAAGTCAGAGTTCAGCCAGGCATGACAAGACCATGACAACTTACAGAAAGCATTTTTTTCCCAGTCCATTTTTTCCACAGTCATTCTTGAGTTAATAACAAGAAGAAAATAAAACTGTCACAATGTGTTCACTTACTACCCACAAAGAAAACTTCCTCCTGCCGCTGCGCATCTTCCTGGTAACAGTAAACATGGATGTGAGACCCTCCGCCATGTGACAGATTTTTCATGGTGAGAAGTCTGACTTGACTGTTTGTGTGGTTGAAAACATCAACAGCTGGTTTTACAAAGAATTCCTTAATGGTTTGACCTTTCCTTCCTATGCAGCAAAGAGTGATATCAGAGCCTTCTGCTAAAATTTTTTCTTTTGGAAAGATTAGTGGGTCATTTCCATTTGAAGTGTCCACACCTGCAAATTAAAAAAAAAAGGCATTTCAAAATCTGCTCAAGTCACCAGCCTTCAGCCAGAACACAAAACTAAGCATTTACACAAGAAATTGCTAACATTGTAGCAGTTCATAGACTTTTATTTAGTATTCTTCCCAATACAGAGATGAATTTCACATGTAACACCTTTCTCTTAAACTCATAAACATAGAATGTAGTCCAACAAACTACCTAAGAGACTAAATCTGTTTTACTGCCTTTCGCTCAGAGAAAACAAAAATGTTCTGTCAAGAATTGCCTTTACAAAGGAATACCACCTCCTGCTCCTATGCCCAGGCTATTGCTTATATACAAAACGCCTGCTCTTGAAGACTTTGAGCAGAGGACTAGAAAAACATCATGGTCTGATGTACATTCAGAGCTTAGCTAAGAGGAGTCAACATTGACTGAATCAGATCAGTGAGAGGGTAATCAGCTTGGAATAAGACTCCCATAGTTTTCTACATTGGACTGCTGCTGGATGCAAAAATTAGTGGAATTTAAGTGACTCACAGTCGTTTACACATATTGCACCGGTAAAATCTACTCTCAAGAATCTGATCCAAAAACCTGATGACATCTAGAGTTACTGTCTTTCACAGAGTGCTAAATCAGGTCTGTAATGTGGGATCAGTTTGTGACCAAGAAATAGTATTTTTGAACCCCATTCACTTGCAACTGAAAAAAATAAAATCTTCAAGACTGAGGAGATTGTGGACAAAAAGAAAGTCTTGCATCCTATTTCCCATTATATAACAAGAGGGAAATGAGTGCCACAATCCAAGTATGAAGACCTGGGATGCCTCTTCTATACACATGATGTCTCCAATAGCTAAAAGCCCTTGCTGCTTCAAGTGAATGTTTCATTATAAAATCACTGTAGTCATCTTTTCTAAAGCAGTTACATATTTTGTTCAAACGAGATTCTCTGGAAACTAAACTGTTCTCGTAAGACATAGTAATCTAAAAAAAAGATAAATTTTGTGATATCATTAATTACATTATTGGTTCACTCCCTGTTTATTCTCACATAATTCTCACATAATTCACAAGAAATTCATTCCAAGTGACATAAGGAGCTGGCTTGCTCCTTTCTCTCTGCTTCTGTAATACTAATTCAAACTATGAACCCCAGACAAAAGCAACAGATTCATCAGATCATGTAGCCCCTAGCTATGTGCTTCCTCTCCTTTCCTTGAGTCTGGGCCAGGGATGTGCCTATCCAAGATTCCATGCCACTCCATTTACTACATTGTTTTAATGTGTGAGCAGAAAAAAAGCTTTAAAACTTTTGGTCTACTAGCTTAGGAAGATAGTCTGCAAATTATAGCAATGGCAGAAGCACTGCTATTATTGCCAGCAAAATATAAGGAACTGGTTAGTGCTTAGAGCAAATGGATTCTTGAGTTGATGCCATCTCTCCTGAACTGTCCTTCACAGCTACATTCACTGGCAAATTGCAAACTAGCTTTATACTAGAAAAAAATGAAACCAATATTGCAAAGTTTTGTTTTGCTTACCCGGGACAGTCTCCCACAAACTCCACCGACTCCAAATTTTTGATGCTTCTGCCTTGCTCCTGATTCTCACAGCGTGTGACATACATTCCAAAGGTATGTCTGAGTCCCATGTCCAATGAAGAGGCTTTTCCAATTTATCAAGTGTGACATTATGAAACTCCTACAAAGAGCAGTAAGGCAAAGTATTGAAAACACAGCAATGTGAAGATTTGGAAATACAATCAAAAGCAGTGAGAAAGCTCAAAAGAGGAAAATGCTTCTGAAAATGAATGTCTGAAACTCCACGAGCTACATGTGATCTCATACTAAGTAACTAGGCAGCTAATCAACGCCTTACAGATCTGTGCTAGCAGTGGTGGAGTGACTGATGTGCTGACACATTTGTGAGTGAGACCCTGCTTCTCATGACATCGATTCGCTCTCAGAGACTTTCAGTAGGTTATTTGTGCCTGCTATTACATAAGCTGCTGCCTACAAATACATCCTAATGCTCTGGGTTACATATCCCTGCGGTGGAGTCACCATCCCCTGCAGTCATTTAAAAGACGTGCAGATTCAGCACTTAGAGATGTGGTTTAGTGGTGGATTTGGTAGTGCTGGGTTAATGGCTGGGACTCAATGATCTTAAAGAATTTTTCCAACCTATGAGATTCTATCATTCTATGTATTTTAGTACTTCTTATAGCAACCATTCCAGATTCTCAGCATATAGATCTGTCCTGCTCATATGATTTGTAGCAAAGCACTGACTCACACTGACCACTAGAGAATTTCTCTCCAGTACTGCTTTCCATCGGCAATACCTGCACTTTCCTATTACCACTGCTCTGAGAAAAACTCTGCCATCAGTTCAAAATTTAATTTTGCAGTTATAGCCCCGAGGAATGTAGCCACTGCTCTGGAAGTTATATAGGCTGTCCGTGCTTTGGTATGAGCAGAGTCACAGAGTTTCTTTACTGGTACACATTCTTCAGAAAAACACAGAAGCAAATATATTCCTGTACGGTAGTCACATCCAAAGTAACTAGTCATATTTATTACGAATAACAGAACAGACTACATTCCTGGATTTCAAACACTTTTACTTCCTTCCAGCAAGTTAATAAGAGTTTGTTGAAGGACACTTCAAAAAAGCCCAAAACTTAGTAATTGTTTGTAGCTATATAGCCCCAGTTACTGACTTCAGAGTTAGATCTAGTCATGGGTCTAAAAATCCTATCCAGCATATCAAAGTGGTAAAAATCTTCAGAACTGCATAGAGCTCATTTGCAATGAAGATGTTGTTCTTCAAACTCAGAGACAAAACACCACCAACTAGGGTGATCAAGTAAGTTGTGATTTTTAACAATGCCTATATTATTTTATTGATCACTGGTTGCAGAAAAATAAGCCCTTGTCTGTTTTATGTGTTTTCTGACAAACAGCAACTCTAAATGAGCTAGTGCAGTTTTTCAGTTTTACTAAGTTTTAAATTTTCTTTGGAGACTGTTTTCATACAGAAGTCACAAACAGAGAAAAACACCCAGAACAGGCCTAACTCTATTATTTGGGTGATCTCCTCCTCTTCAGAAAATGTTGATGGTTTAGGTGCTAAGGAAAACTATCAGGATAGGGACTTTGCAAAGAGACATTACACCATCTTCCATCATTGTAAATGACTAGTACATTTCTTTTCAAAGTACACTTACTGTCCGCACAGTAGTAGCAGTTCGACGGACTTGTATCTCAAAAGACATTGCCAGCTCAGCATCATGTGCTGACTTGACAACATCCCATTCCACCAGCAGCCGCTGCAGATCCAAATCCTTGGAAATGTTAAGGTACGTTATTGGAAACACACTGGATTCTAGGAGTGCAAAAAGGGCACAGAAATATTACTGTCAAGTTACAAAGCAGATATGAAACAACAGTAATTAGAGTAGCTACAGGTTCCACACCAGATGGTTCTGAAGGAAAAAACAAAAGTGATCAGGACCTATGCTGCTGATGACAAAAGGAAAGATAATTCTTCTTCTTAAGGAATAACCAGCCTAAACTGAGGTTCCTGAATCTATTCAATAGCCCCCCACCATGACATTTGGTATGCTATTTTATTTCTTTATGCTCTCAATTTACTAGCTGTTTTATGGGAATACAGATCCATCCCTTCATAATCTTATGAAAAGGAACAACATAAAAGGGACTAAATCCCAAAATATCCCAAACCCCAGCAAGCCTTCATATCAGGGCAGAAACTCCGGGCTCAGCATTGATCTCTGACTTAACCCAGATTAAACAAGTTAATGCAAAATCATTATTTGCACAGAATAGGTTAAGGGTTTCCCTCCAGTAGCTAGCTCAGGTGATAGTCTAGTATTAAGCACATTCCTAGTTGGTCTACACAGAGCTTAGGTCACAGCTGTGGATTCTTCTACTGGAATTAGACACTAGTTCTAACAGCACCTTCTTCCCTCTCTTGGTCTGGATTTAATTCCCATGATAAAGTTTAAAAGTCAGAATGAAGTCCCTTTTTGTGTTGGGAAATAAAAGGCCCTGCAATATTATTCTGCTGAAAACTACAGATTACGCTGTAACTGGTTCCTCTTTTTAGACGATTCCTTTGTGACCCTTCCCTAAAAATCCTAACCGTTGGAAGAGATGAAATATAGCACTCACTGATTTGTCATTTCTCTACTTCCTGAAAACTAAACAAACAAACATAAACCCCCTAAACTTGATCTGGTTGTTAATGAAGCCAGGGAGCTGAAACACCCGAGTAACTAGGCTTTTTCTTTTGCCACTGGTGCTTTCCAAGGTGATTCTGCTTGTTACAAAAGGACAGGATCAGAATGTTTATACCAACCAACACAAAATAAAAAAAGTCACAAAAATAGCTGCATCTTTTAATAACATAGAACTCATTCTGTGCATTCCTGCCACATTACAGCCAGTCATCAGGGACACGAGTGACCTCAGCAGCCCCCTCTCACAAAACTGCCACCTCCACTACTGTCTCCCAGAAACACTTTGCCCACTGAATTACCTGAGACTTTCACCATGTATCACTAGCAGAAACACAAGTATTCAGGAGATTTAGACTGAGAATCTACATTTTGATAGATATTCTGGTAGCCATCACATATCCAAACCATTCTGCGATTTATCTTGCAGTATCTCCATTGCACTAACCTCTGTGCAGCAGTTTCCCTACACAGGGATTTTTACATTAGGAGAAGGGAATGAAAGGCTCAAGAGAAGCAGCAGTTATAACAATCTCTAGTCAATCAAAGGAAGCAAATAAAACTTTATAAGCATATTTTTTAATTATGAGAATACAGACACTGACTCAACTTGGTTGTTTATATAAGTCCAGTCTAAAATTAAAGAATAAATGGAAGAAAGAATATATTTTACCATTAGTACAAAGTTACTAAAAACTGCTGGAAGAAAGGATTCTCTTTTAGCAAATCATCCAAAAACTCTGTTGGGATATTTTTAACCTATTTCATTTTCAAGGGTACTAGAAGTCAGAGCAAAATGAAAACCATATGCTTTCCATCTTGAGGAAACTATTGGTATATGCTTCTTCAGATAAGCTTGGAGGAAGAAATCAAGTTTCACTGTTCAAACACATGGTCTCAGAACCAGGATTGTGGTACCCTCAAGTGTTTTGGAGAAAGAAATATAGACACATATATGCAACACCTTCCATCAACTCTCACTGCAATCTTAGTATATGATTACTGGGAAATAATCGATTAACATGTGTAAATTACGTAAAAGCAGAATTGATAGCATTCATGTCCCTGTGAGGTAAAAGCAAAAATGTTTCACAGGCAGAAGTAAAATTTCCTTTTTGGTTATGGTAATGACATGGTCCTTAAAAAGTGTATCTGCTGCTTCACAACTGCTTTTGAAAAGTGATGGGCATTACTATTATATTGCTATAAGGAAACCCAGTACCTATGACAATTACTAGGTGTCTGAAACTGAATAAATAAGGTGGAAGGCTTGGGGATACATTTCACTGAATGATGACGGAGCATCAGTTCCAGTTTTACTGGAAAAAAGAATTATTATTAGCTTCTCTGCCAACAACTGACTAGGCATGGAGCCAGAAGAACTAAAACAACACAGCAATTCATAAAATTAACTGTAGAAGTGGAGTATCACTTTATTTTGGGAAGACAGGACAAAACACACTTCACTTTCCCACATTTTACAGACTTTCACCATCAAAACAAGATAAACACTGTTAAAATCCCACTTATGCTAAGGAATTGAATGTAATGTTGTTTGCCTCCAGTATGTAATCTTAGCTGCTCATTTTCTGGTCAACCTTACATGTACATTCATAATCCGTTTATCTGAAGCACTGTGTACCAAATCTCTTGGGGGATCTCATTTCACATACACAAGCAGGTGGCTGATCTAGAACTCTGGGCCTTGCCATTATCATTTTTTCTGTCTGCACTGCTGAAGCAGTGAAAGAAGAGAGGAACTGGGAGAAGGAAAGGACCCTGCTTGTCTCTCAGTGAAATTCACCAGAACAAAGTAAATAAATACACCTGAAAGAAAAGCCAGCCAGTTGGCAGAAACCCCTTTCTTTTTCAGGGTGCACCATTAAAAGAAACTTCTGCATATCTTCTGAATTTCCCTATCCTCTTTCTGCTCTTTTTCTAGCAAATTCTAATTCCAAGTGTCACTATTATGCCTACTGCACTGATGATGAGCCTGCATCTCCGCCCTGCACCTGTTTCTTTTTGTCCAAATTAAAATATCATCCCTTTTCTCTCAATAAAGAATACTTCCACCTTGATAAAAAAACCATAAAGCTCTCATTAGTTTCTGTTTTTTCTCCATTTGTACAAGTGTCCCTCCACTATCTCCCTTCAGCTAGACAACATATCACTTCACACCCCACACAATTTTGTTTTCCAGAGTCTGGCATAAGAGAGTCTAGATCATCAGTTGGAGCTTATACACACTACTAAAAAAAAAGAAGAAACAATATAGCTAAGGATATATCCAAGACCTTGAGGACCACCAAGTTACAATGTAGGTATTAAAGGATTTTGTAGCATATTTTTAACATGTGGAAATATTTGCAGCGTTCACAGTTACAATATTCCCTCCTAGCAAAATTAAGTGACATCTTAAGACTTGTTTTAACTTGAAAGCTAACTCAAGACTGTGTGACTAGCTTTATGATTAACAACAGAGACTAATTTTATTCCTGAACAATTGCATGTGAAAACAGGTGACCAAGTTACTGTAATACAGCAACTGTTTGGACTTGCCTGCATTGCAAAAATTTGCCTTTCTAGGAGCACTGATAATAAGTCTCAAAACTGAGACTTGGGTGAGTGGTGTGTGAACACATGAATTTCAAGGTTGAAGAGAGAAAAAAAGTCTGAAAGAGATATAGTATCCCTTCAGTATGATAATAAATATGTTTTTAAAAACCCAAACATCTCTCTTCCTTCTTCACCAACTTCAAAAGAGGCAGTAAAATTTCCATAATGCAGACTAGAGCCTGGTAAGGTCTGCCTTCTTAGTGGTGGTCACAGAAAGGTCAATTAGAATTTTTCCTTTTTCTTTTAATGGAGTCATACCCAAATGCTATTGCTAGCAGCAAGTACACAAGAAGTATTTTTACCTTAAATACACAGCCTTCTGAAAAGTTATCATTATATTCAACTTTGTCCCCTCCAAATATGCATATTTGCTTTTTGTATCTGTATTGGATAAGTATGTGAAATGTGAAAAATAAAAATCTGATCCTGGAATCTTGTGGCACAATCAGAAAAGAGCCAACAGAAATGCTAACGTTTTCAGAGATGAGACAAAAAAAGAAAGGAAAGGGGTAAAAAACCATAAAAGTTGTCAAAGAGGAAATAAATTATTTGAAGATGACAGTACAGATCAAAAACATAGGATAAAGAGGAGGACCACATAAATACACTTTGGCTTCACATCATTGCAAGTTGTTGATTCAACAGGCAATTTTGCATAATGGGGTCACAAAAGGTAATAATGCAAGTTGCTCCATCACCTTACCAAAGAGAATATTGACTAAATGTGTAACATGTTGCTTAATCACAGACTTACAAATCAACAAGCTGAAAGCTTCAGTTGCTGTAGATTGCTTCCAAAGAAAAAAAATCAAACATTCAGACATTTACCTTGCTGTGAATATGTAGTGTAGCACATCCTCAGGGGGAGCAATACTGCCAAAATCATGAAGTGATTCATCATTCGTCCACCTTTTCCTGTATAAGACTTACCAGCAAAGAAAACATTTTTATTTATTTGTTTCTTTCAGGAGAAACACAGCATGCCAAACAATAGTCCAGATAATGTTACTATATTTAAGAATGAATGAATAAAAACCCAATCACACAGACTCCAGGAAGCTTAAGAGAAATTCAGGAAGAACGCACAAAGAAAGATACAGAATGAAAAAAAGTAAACCTCTTGTTTTGAGGACCCAGTTACAGCAAAGTAGCATTATAATCAAAAAGCTCGATTGATTCTAAACAAATAAATCATACAATATCTTTAAAGTTTTTTATCGACTTATTTCAAATAAATATTGAAGTAGAAGTTTGTCCTGATATATTTTGGCTTTCTTCCTGCACAATTAAGAAGATACCCATCCTAACAAGGGGAAAAGAGTATTAAAGGTGCAAAACACCTTGTGATTTCTAGTCCACCTACAGCCTGACTGATAAATCCAGCAGACTCCTCTGCCAGCACACAGGACACTATATGGAGGGCTTAAGTTAGATGAAACACTCGTATCAAGTCTTAGCAAGTTCCATTCCCGGATAGATTGTCATCTCAAGAACCACAGAACTCTATCTTGCATTCCATTTACAGCTTTGACATCCACACTGTGCCAGGATTAAACTCCTTGACTTGCACAGCCCAGTTCTGAAGGACTGATTGTATGTTAGATCTCAGAAGACATGAATCACCTGCAAATTCCCCCATGCAGAAGGGAGAGGTAAACATCAGGCTGCAGTATGGTTAAAGCTCTCAGGCACAGAGAGTACAGGAGTACAAACAACAGGAACAGGACGATGGATACAGCTATCTTTTAACGTAGAACTTGTGCATTTTACATTTCTGGAGCTGTGCAGAACACTGATAATCTTCTATCACTGCTTCCATAACAGAAGCTGGAACTGCTGAGAAGGAGATAACCAGAATGACCTGTTGCCACTAAAGCTAAGAACAGAAGATTTATGGATTTCAGAAGGGCCAGGAACTCACTACAGAATATGTTTCTAGCAGAAAACTTCTAATTTCATATCTCAGAGCTGCAGACGCTTAAGTCTAGTAAGTTTAATTAGATGCAATGGTGTTGAGAAGTTCTGAATTCCTCCAAAGGATCAAAAGACTTCAAACTTTTTTTTAAAATATGTTTCTAAAGGTCACACAAACATGTAGAACGGCCCTGCACTGCAACCCAGGGCTCAGTGCACACAACAAGCACCCTTGCTGCAGTGTGTCTCAACTTCCCCTTGTGAGCTCAAATGCTTCACACAGAGGCCCCCATATTTACCAGGTGAGTGTTGTCTTGCCTAATGCACAGGCTTCTGCAGTCTTTTCCGCCACTAAAGAAGTATTCTCAAAAGTATTTAGATAATACTAAGATCAACATATATGAAGAATCTAAATATTTTTGAGAAGCTAGGCCTAATTCACATGCTATTAGACTATTCCAAGAACTAATTTAGGGAAACCTTACTTTTTTCTAGATTTTCCAAGGGTTTTTTAGCAGCGAAAAGGGCAAATAATTTGTTATATATTGGCTGGAATAAACAAGACAGAATAGCTCTTTCTTATAGAGAACAGAATGGTAAGTAAACGACACAAAAAGAAACTTTCTCAGGGCAGATCACATTAAAACTTCTGGTGACTCCTTCAGCCAATAGGTTTTTTTTGAGTTGTATGAAATTATATTGATACAAAGCCAAATCTTGCATACCTTTTTTTTTCTTCCCAGAAAAATGTGAAACTAAAACTGCTTTTAAAGTCAAAGGACTTAACTTTCTGCTTTAAGACAGTTTAACACATGGGTGATCGATTAGGTTCAGCAGCATCTCTCCTGACTTAATTATATAAGCATGATGAAAACCTGGCCCTGCAAGACTTGTAATTTTGTAAATATCTTTGGGGTTGGACACACAAAATTTGCCCTATTGGTTACGAATCACTTAAATCCAACATTAAATACAGTGGGAATGTACTGTGGAATGATGACATATCAGACTACTTGTTTAAGTTACTTCCTACTTGGAAGAAAAATCCAAACTTTTTTAATGCTCTTAAGAACCATTCTCAACTATTGTCATGAAACCAATGTCTAATTTAACTATCTAGCTCCAGTCATTTACACCATCAGTTCACTAATGGCACAACCTACATCACTTTTATTGATGCAAAAGCCTTATGCTGCTAAAGGATAGCGTAATATTGTAGAGAAATGAGAAACTGAGAGACCAGGGACATGTGTATGAGAGGCTAAGAGACCAGGGACATGTGTAGGAGACCTACATGCACAACTCAGCTCTCGGAGACCCTGAAGTGTCCTCAAAGGACAAAAAACAGGAAGAAGTCTGATGTTGCAAAGAAAAAAGAGGATGTTGAATAGGATGCAGAAACCGCAAGTAGGATGAGCCTTGACATATGTCAAGGCTCGTAGAAATTAGCATACAGCCAATGAAGAGAAATCAAGTAAGCATAAATTTGCTTGCTAGCTTATTCTAATGAGCTTGCTGTTGCATAAATTTTGTAACCACGCATAAAAGCTTGGCTTATTCGGGCAATAAACGGAGATCCATCATACCTCTATGAGGACGCGTGGTTCATCCCGGGCAGCTCTCGACTTAATATAATAAATTATTACCAAAATATAATCATATCTTGGAAAGTGACAATTGTTTTCACTATTCGGTATGTCATTAATCTAGTTTAATAGTGCATAATAAATAGATTGTGGTAGTATGTGCAATTATAGGTAACAAACTGGTTTTCATGAGAAAAGTTCTACAATTCTCTAACAAAAGAGAATATGAAGTAATTTTATATAAATGAAATACTAGTGGAGAAAAGAGAAACAGGGTTCTTAATATAGAGTAATATTTTGAATTAAATCTTTTTTATGCAGAAACATCTGCCTGCGACTAACAAATTAATCACACATAATAACTACCACCAACAAATGTCAAGCACTTATTCTGTACTATCAATAATTAAGTACTTTTATAAAATCATAATTTAAAAGTCTGTGTCTTGGCTATGGTTTTACAGAATACATTATCAATTTAATTAAAAAAAAAAAACGTAACAACAGCAAAATGATGCTAATAGATTAACAACATCCTTGCCAAAAGTGAAAATTGAACAAAGAGAATGTAGCCAGAAAAGGGGAGATAATATTGACTTGCAAGTTGAAGTCAAATGGGCACAAAATGATCTGTCAGAACTACAGAAGTTAGTTGAGCAATAAATCTTTCATTTTAGCATACATTCTTTCCCCTTATAAAAACTCAAATTCTCTGGGGGAAATAAAGCAGACTTGCTTGGTTTTATCAGTCTGCAGGCTAAAACACTAGGGTTTTTTTTTTTTAAATCATAACTACATAGTGTACTTGTAATCTTCCTGCTGGAAAATGTAAACTGAGATGTGACAACACAGATACAGATGGATTCAGGACTCCCCTGCCTAACTTGAAATTAATCAGCACTGATAGATACTTCTAATAGAATAAAACTATTTTGGAGAGCTGATAGCAATTGAAATAATATTCAGCAGCAACAGGAATTATTCAGATTAAATACAATTAAAGGGAAATCACTCAAGAAGTGGAGACAGCATAGAAGCAAATTACCTTTGAGAAAATGAGATTTCCTTAACTAGGTGGTCTGTGAATATTGTAAATAAATATCTCCAGGTAAACTATTTCTCCTTCTGAGCTAAAGGCTGGCTTACGTGATTCTCAAAGTTCTGTCCAAGCCAACATTTTTGTGATGCCATGGATGAAACTAAAACGAAATTCTCATTATTTGTCTAGTAAACACACCAAAGATTAACATTTCATCAAACCCCACTTCAAAGTCACTGAAGCACCAAAATCCAATTGGAAGTTGGAGCTATGCAGTGCATATACTGCTGCAGCACCCGGAACACCTGTGTGTGTGTAAGGAAAGAAAGCCCCTGCTATGAATATCTAGTCAAAGCTGACTGCAGAGTTAATCTGTTTTGTAGCAATCTTCCTAAAGGCACATATTTCAAATCGTTCTTCATACAGCTTTCTTTTCTCAGTGCCCTTTGCTTTGCTTATTTGAAACAGCTGCCAGGCACAAGCCAAATCCTTAAATGAACCTGAGCCTGTACACAGGCTGAGAAAAGAAATTTTTCCAGTTGCAGGATACTTAATCTATTTAATCGTGAGTATTAGATAGGGATACCAACCCATAAACAACATGGATTGAACAAGCTTTTCTAAACCAGACACAGAAGAGGACTGTCAATGAGGCAAATCAAGTAGTAATACATAACACTGTTCATCGTATGTTGTTATTCCCTCTACTTCATAAACAAACTGAGGATAGGAATCACAGTCCAAGTTACTACCAGTCAACACAAGACTGATAACGTAAGTGACATTTCAGTGCCAAAATCTAATAAACTCTTTCCACAGCCTCCAAAGAGGCATCCCTACAAAGTAAGCAGAGCTCTAACTCATCCTCCTGATGCCGTTTTTTGTCTCCTAAATAAAGAGGTAACTATGTAGCTGTCAGAAGGAGCTGGAAAGCCTTAAGTCAGTGATTTGTGCAAAGACTCTACAACACAGTGTGCCTCCGCTCTCCTGATTCCTGCAATTACCAGTATATCCCTTGCAAAACCAACAGTGCAGAGCTGACATCCAACTGAAGCAGCTTTTCTTGAAACACGGAGGAGTGTCAAGCCATCAGGAACCTACAGAGTGTTGGCTGAATAGTATCTGTTAAAACATCCCAGCTAAATAGATCCTTCCTAAAAATACACATCATACTTTTTACAGAAAATTGAGAATTTGATTGTTAAAAATCCTGAATGCTAAAAAGAAAACTACATTCTAAAGTGGATGAATCTTTCCTTTAGTCCTTGTACTTGCTTTTTTCTCCCAAGCATTTTTAAAGATGGTTTCAATTACACTTACAAAATATATCTGTGTATAAGACATTGAAAGCTCCTAATAAGCTTTTGTAATTTAATGGCTGAGCAACAAGTTTAAAAAGCTGCATGAAAAAGAAAGAAAGTAATTTCTATAATTAAGGTCTAAATACACATGTAATTATTCGACTGCTGAGGGATAGCTTTCTCTCCTGTGTTTTGGTAAACAGAAAGCTCTTTGATGCATGCTGTTGCTTTTCTAAAAAGCTCTGCCAAAATAGAAAAACACGTACTTCATGGTCCCATAAAGACAAGAATCCAAACAAAAAGGCAGTTGAAATATGGGAAAAATGGGATCTAAAATCATGAAGTGATTAATGAATTTTGTAAAACTACTCCTGCCCCATCAGAAAACAAACTTCAGCAATTGCAGAGAAGCAATTTTTCAGGCATTATCTACTTATAATGGTATAAGGATCTATCTGGTTTGCCCTGCTGGAGTTGGGACTGGTTCAGGAATGCAAAATTTAGATAAAAGGAGAGGCAAAAAGGTTATGCCAAAAAAATACTCCAAAATAAAATCCCCAAACTCCAAAAAATCCAGGAATCACACTGGAATTTATGTTTCCTTATTTACTCAAACGGCCTTGAGATCAAGCGATGGATTTCAGCTGCTTAAAAGAAAGCAAAAGCAACACTTTTTCTCTGTATGATGCCAGATTTAAAGGTCTGGGCTCGCATTTCTGAGCAAGTCAACACCTTCTTGAGGCAGCGGGCACAGGAGATGTTAAAACCAAACCCTAATCAGTGGCAGGTGAAGCATCCTCATCCCACGAGGTACCCCACCTAGGTAACTTTTGCCCAAGTCGAATCAGCAGCTTTTATGCTGTACCTAAGCAGTGGCATCCTGAAAGCAAAGGAGACTAGACGGTCACGAAGCGCCTTAAATTCATCGGTATGCGATGATGCTGGCGGGTTTCTGGAGGCGCCGCTACAGCCCTCTCGCACCGCCGTACCGAGGGGTGCCTGGAAAACACGGGATAACGGGCGGGCAAAGGGTGGAGAGGGCATCAGAAGTGCTCAAATTCAAAGAAAAAACTCCACAGCGCGCTTCAAAACAAGCGCCGGGGTGGAGAGGTGGGTGTTCCTCAGCGGGGCAGGCAGAGCTCCCCTCAGCGAAGGAGAACGGGACGCCCGCGGATGGAGAGGAGAAGGCGGGGGCGAGGGGGGCTGTCACTGAGGGAACGAGGGTCTGCCGTGACAGAGAGACACCGGCATCACTCACCTGCAGCGGCCAGGAGCTCCCTCACGGCCGGAGTCAGCCGGAATCCCGCACGCCGGGACGCAGCAGCTCCCCCGGTAAGTGCCGGAAAGCGGCTCGGCCGCCCTGCCCCGCCCCGGGGAAGGGGGGTTCCTCCTCCCACCTCGAGGAGCCGGGTGAGCCGCTTGTCGGGAATTTACCCCGCTCCAGGAAGGGCGGGCCGTTCCCTTGGCTGCCCTCCCAAAGGCAGAACGCGGGCCGCCCCCTTCTCGAAGCGCCTCAGGGCTTCAGGGTCCTGGGTGAGCTGAGCAGGGACGAGGGGGACAGGCAGGGGATAGCCCGAGAGGACTGTGAGGGGCAGAGAATGGACACGTTCCGATCCGCCCAGTCCCCAGAGGGCAGGAACTGCAGGCAGGAGTGCTGTCCCCAAGGCTCCTTCAGCTCCGGTGCCATGGCCCCGGGTCCCCGTGTCTCCTGGCCTGGCTCCAGCAGCAGGGACAGTCGCTCTGGCCGCCAAGGCAGTCGGGGTGAGGAAGTGCCCGCTGCCCGCAGCGGGGCTCGGGGGCCAGGCCGTAGCCAGCCTGGTGCAGTGCCACATTCCCGCAGGCAGCTGTCTGAGGAAATCCATCTCAGAAACCGCGTCAAGTAAGGCTACGGCTCCCAAAACAAACTCTTCACTCCCCAAAATCACATAAAGCATGAAGGGAGACCAGGAGTTGACCATGTTTCTGTTGCGGGTCCCCATATGACCGCATTCAGATCGGTACAGTATGCTAAGAGCTGCCTGGCTACATCTTCTGATGTAGCCCTGAGAAAGTTTTGTTTTAAGTTGTTGCTCATCCCTTCCAGGGCATTTGTAGTGAAAGTTTTTCCAGTTTGTAGCACTTCTACATGAAAGAGGTATTTTGTCTCTCTTTTTTTTTTCTTTTTTTTTTTTTTGGTTAAACATAATGTACCCATTGAGACACTCTTTTCTTTGCTTTCCTCTAGATTGTCTCAAATTTTCGAAGCTTGGTTGCTTTTCATCAGGAGCATGTGATCTGCGAAGTTCTCAGTCTTATAGGCTGTATTATTTTTACACCTCATGATACATAGTTTGCCATTTTTTTGGCATAGCATAGTGTTGCCGACATACACCTTCTTGTGATCCACTTCAGCACCTTGATGCTTCTCTCTAGCTGTCTAGCCAGTTGTTCCCTGCCTCGTAGTATTTCTCATACTTCCCTCTGCCAAGTAACATCCTGTTCCTTAGTCAGATGTTCCATTTTCTTATGATGCTCTTGCTTTCTAGTCAAGCAAATAATTCCTAGTCAAAGGATAGTTTAATTCTTCAGAACTGTGTTCTGAGAAATTGCATCTATTTCTTCCACAGATTTCCTGTGCGTGTTTTGTGAGTCATGTAAACTGAACTTTTCACAGAGGGTCACTCATTTTTCATTGCCTGCATGTGGTCTGGAGGCACCACAGCTGGACATTTACTGTTGTTTCAGAATCCAGAGCAGTACGCACATGAAAGGTCATCTAACTGCTAAGTTTTACTGAAAATGCAAATCACAGATGTCTATGGTTAGATGCCAAAATTTTGGCTTTTTTTTTTCTTGTATTTGTTAACAAGTCTCTCCAATATGCTAATAAGTTCCTTCCTCTAATGTTTCTAGACAGTATAGTAAGTAAAGTTTTTTGGAAATCTATCAACTGAATATTTGAAAGTAGGTTTTGAATTATATACAATAAACAAAATGTAGGGTAGAAAATCTTTGCACATACTATTTTAAAGATAATATATTAACTCATTTTTTTGCTCTGAGCACTCTCATCTGTGTTTGAAAATACTTATTCTTTTACGAATCTAGTGGAGATACCTCTTAGAATCCATCAATACGTTTAACATTTTCTGAATCATTTCAACCCTACTGTAGCTCTCTATTGCCTCTTTGTTCAGGTAGCAGCAACAGTCTCTGATGTTGCTTTTGCTGATCCATGTGATCCCTAAGCTGCAGAATGAACAATGTATTAGCTTATTCTTTGAATGCTTCCTTATGAACATATAAATTCACTGCTGTTTAGAAATGATGTTCAAGATACTACTTAGAACCAAAAAAACCCTAAAAAGTTATTGAATAATGTCTATAAGGAACTTCACACCTGGTCAGAAAGTGTTTCAAAAAGCAAGTTACCAAGTTCCTGATACTTGAGCAGGAAAAAGTGAAATACAGGAGAACAAAGGTAAATCCACAAAACAGCCTGGAAGTTCAATGTGTCAAGTGTCACAGAATCTAGACAATTTAAAATCTCCACTCAGGTACCAAACTTCTCTATACACCAGGTTATAGGAGTGTAATTTGGAAAGGCCTAGAACACATGCAATCCAGCCTGGCACCCTTCATGTCTGTAACAACAGCTCTGAGTTTCACCCCACCTTTCTGGGTGTTTAGTTGCCTGTGTACATGTATCCAAAGCCCATCTCTGACACTATACACCTGCAGGACCTTGATCCAGACTGCTATGAAAGTTTGCCATCTGTAGAGAATTTTCAAAGTAGGGCTTTGGACATGAAATTGTTGATGTTCAAGGATTTCAGAGGGAAAGTACCAGCATGAAAAGGTATAAAATCATAAAGGTAAAGATAACCTGGGAAAGCCTGGTCAAGCCACACAGTCTAGTTGGGGACTAGCTGTGAATCCTTGTGTCATATTAAGTGTTGATGGAAGACTGCAAGTTAGAAATGCTGGGATTCTTCTCCAGAGAGCCACGGGAAGAGACCACTACCCTTTTGACTCATGCCTGCCTGCTCAGCAAAGACTTCTTGAGTAGCTTAACATGAGTGGCGGCTATAGTCATGTTTTGTTTAGCAGCTCATTAAACTCTAGCTAGCTCTTCTGTCTGTTAGCCAATAACTAACTGCTCTGTTTTCAGTTATGTATATTCTTCTTGCAGAGTCTCTGCGCCTGGCTAAAATACCTGAACAAACTGACCGAGTGTGACAAATGCACTCAACTCCTTAACCAAACAAAGGGTAGCTATTACAAGCTCCAAAGAAGGTAAAGACCTGGGGCATAACCAGGACAAGAACTTCTCTAGTTCCAGTCCATTCTGTAAAAATGCACAAAGGAACAGAGTGATAGAGGTGAGCATTGATGCCTATGAGCTTGGGTCACTGATCATGTAAGTAACACATGAATAGCAGGTAGCTTTTCTAGGACTCTTTTATCAAGGAACAAAGAAAGTTGTGGGTGCAAGGAATCTCACGCATAGCCTTCTCACTGTATGTAGTTTGACTACAAGCCAACCACTTTATTCCAGAAATACGACAGCCTAAATGAGCATTCTTCAAGCTCTGCCTGCTAAGCAGCTGGCTGCATGGGATCTCCCTGTGAGCAGAGACACTTCTCAAGGTTGCTCTTCAAAGCAGAGAGAACTCCCACCAAAACTAGATCCTTGGAAATTGGATACCATGCATAATCTGGTATTATAGTGCACTAAGATTTTTGTATTTGTATCTTTGATTTTTGTATTGGTAGCTTTGATTTTTGTATTGGCAGCTTTGAATCATTGTTATAGCCTTTGTGCAGTAAGTAATACAGTGAACCTTGCTGTTGAATTTTGTTGTAAAAGTTGTGCTTTTACAATGTATTTCAATAAACACACTTATGCTGATACTTTTGGTGGTAGTTCTTTATTTTTCAAATTTTAGTGTCAGCTCTTCCTAAAATAAAATATTTCCTCTTTTATATGTCAAGTGTTTGTAGCTTCTTGGCATCAAAACCTATTTTTTCTGTGTTGAGATCTGTGTTACTCACTGTTCTTGTAGTGCTATATAACCCACTTGCATCATTTACAAAATCTACCACTGATGTTGGTATATTAATAATTTTTACCCATACTGACTTACATGATGCAGTAAATCTGCCCCTTATGAGTAATAAAAAGGTAATTTTCTTATTTCTCCACCCTTCAGGAAGAAAGTAAGCTGTTGGAACAATGCTATCTATGTTAACAGGACCATTTCAAAGGAAAACAAAAAAAATCTGCAAACATAACGTACAAAACACAATTCCCTTTGTCAGGCGCTGAATCGAAGACTTGAAGCAAGAAAAATGGGGTAGTTTAATGTTCCTCATTAACTAATGCAATGAAAGACTTTGCTGTGTTATTTAAAGTAAAGCAGAAATATTAGTTTGTATTTCAAGGGTTTCTGATCCCAGTTAGTGATCATATGCATGAGTTTCTGCACAGTTTAGCAGAGGTGTTGATTCTCTTATTAAAATCTAGTAATTTGTATAAAAAATCTGAAGTTCTTTCAGTTGCAAATTAATATTTAATATAGTGTGAAAGATGTAGTCTTTAGCCCCAAAGCAGGATGAATCACATCCACTTCCTGATTCTCAAGGTTTTTTTTCTTAAAACCACTCATTCCCAGAACTTCCACTGCCTTCAAAGGCAGCGTCTGGCTAAGATGTAACTATCCTTACCGGTAGAAAGTTCTCTCTTTCTAAAAGGCTTAGTAGGTCTTTATACCCACTGCTCTCTGCCTGCAAACTAATAGAGACCAAGTTACTATTTCCTGTTCTGCAGCAGATTAATAACAGGACCCCCTCAGCCCTCTCTAGGTTAAACAAACTCAATTCTTTCCACAATTTACACAATGTTGATTGTGTTCACGGCTATTCACATGTCTCTTGAGTCCAGTTTCAAAGAAGAATTGAAGGACACAGCACTCCTTTTAACAGGAGCCTTATTAACACTGTATTTAGTCACAGGTGACACTTCTGTTCCTATCTGTCTGTGTTTGCTGTTTCCTCAGAAGCAGAACATTGTTTATTTAAGATCTACCTGTGATGTTGTGTAAGTCACAGATCATTTTTATCTTGCCAACTCTTCTCCTTCCTTGTTTAATTATTTCTGCTTAACACTGCAAAACTGCTCTTTCCCTTTTGACACACCATTTCTCTAACTTGTCAAGATGCTTTTGAATCTTAATCCTGCTTTCTGATATGATTGTGATCCCTCACAGCTTCATGTCATTTGGAAATCCTGGGCACCTTCTGTTTCATCAGACAGATTGTTGGCTGTGTATAGCCCAGACAGGTATTTTTAACTCCACTGTTATTTCTTCTTAGGTGCGAGCCACTGCTAATTGCTTTTTGACTGCACAGTGGCAACTTCCAAACCCAAAGTAAAGCAAACCACTGCTTTCCATAAACCGTGTTCCTCATACATGATTTAATTCCTACTCAGGAACAATTTCTATTTAGTCAGAAGTTGCAGAAGTACTGTACAGAGTGAAAGAGTTCAGAGAAAAGTTCTTGAGCTGAACTGCACTGAACAATTTCAGATGTACTTTTTAGTGCATCCAGAATGTAAGAGGTTCTCATAAATATTCATGGAGTTTCTCTGGGAGTAATTTTGGTCATCCCACAGCTGAAGAGGAGTCATTGAAACTGTACAAACATGTTGTATTGAGATAACACTCTTTATTTCTCAATAGGCCTCTCAGCTTGGAGTCAAGCTAGGATTCCTCAGTGCCAATCTGAATTGTCTCACAAAATGTAGGAGGCAGGAATGGTCTAATTGTCTGCATTTGTTTTGCAGGTGCATCCTGAGTGCCCTACACAAATAAGGTTTGAGCTTTCTGTAGGCATTTCCATTGTGGTTGTGGTAGGTTACTCTAAAGGGCAAAGCCTGATCTTGTATTAAATTGCAGTTTGCTGTACTTGTACACAAGTACACAAACTTGTGTGGTTGCAGCAACAGTCTCTCCTCCAGGCATATCTCTTTGATCAAGTAATAATTGTGGTTCCTGACAAGAGATGGTGCAGGTGTTATATATGTATTATCTGATATGATCTTAACTAATAAGTAACAAGTGTAAGTTTGTTCTAAAAAATTAAAATCACAGTAGCATAAATAAGTTATGGGGTTAATGAAGAAGAAATTATCAGTTATTTGCCTTTAACTAATAATTGCCCAACAATCCCTATTAGAAACAATTGCTATTTAGGTGAAAAAGCAGTGAAATGTAGGAAGTACCAACATTAGAATTAATATGTAAGTTCAAGTGTCTTTTTATGTATATACATGGTTATATTGTGCTAAATTGTTTCAGGTCTGCTTTTTTTCCCAAAGTCTGTTTTCCCAGTGAACAATGAGATATATGAAGTTCCCTTATTCTCTGGATCCTTTGTATTTTATTTCCTCCCAAACACTGAGTGGAAGGTCTGCAGCTTAGTTATGCTGAAATATTTAAACCCAGCTCAAAAACTAAAAAAATATTCAGTATAATCTTTTTGTCTGTGGTCCTTTATCCACAATGTCATATAAGCCAAATTTATGTACATCAATTTAGTAGCAATCTCTAATCTTTTCCCCACCTAACTTACTTGGAAACTAAAGCTACCAAAATTTTCTAATGTTATTAGAAATGCAGTTGGGTCCAGCAGTGCAAGATAATAGAGGCATTACTAATTAGTAAGTACTTATGTCATGTAGGCACTTGTTTACCACTCAGGATGTTTGTGGTTTAGAGAACAACACTTTCCAAGAATCTTTAAAAGTCCTAAGTTCTCCTCTGAGTAGATAAATTCTAGCCAGATCATGTCCCAGAACTATTCTTTCCTGTTGGATTGGATGAGGCACGAGTAGTCTGCCTCTCCAGGTCCCATGCTTTTGTGTCCTTCTGAGGAGTAACAGCTTTAACTGGAAGGCAGTGGCTGTATCCATTTACACTACTGTTAAATCTGTGCCTTTAGTCATTCTTTGGGGTCGTTCCAAGCATGTATTTGAACTTCTTCCAACTGAAGAGGGAATTGAATCCTTCTCTTTACTTTCAGGTTGAGCACTCTGGTCAGTAGGCTATTATAAAAGGGCTGTGTGCCTTAGCATTTTAAAACAGTGGTCCTCAACATCTTCCTGCGGGGAACAAGTGCATGCCACAGGCAGTAGTCATACTCTGAGAATGAGCTTCCTGGGAATCCCCAGGAACACCTGATTTTTGACTCCAGAAGCATTTGTGCACGCTGCATGCTCCTTACCCTACAATGACTCTGTACATATGAAGTCTAGTTCTTCAAGGAATTTGAGTGTAGAGATGCCAAGTGTATTCAGACTTTCAGGTTAAGGGATAGCTAGATGGGAATCCAGAAGGGAAATTAGCTTCTGCCTAAGAGCCTCCATATGTTAATTGTGTCGTTTCCTGGCTCATCGGAAACAGAGTAAGCTCATGCACTCTCTGGGTCCCAAACTTGAGACAGTTCAGACCAGTTTTTCTCGGGAGAAACTCTCTGCTACCATCTCGTGGTAATCTAGAGGAAGAGACATCAAAAGCAAACATTTTCGGTTTACATGGAAGTCAAGGGTTAAAATTATTCGTATTTGGACTAATAAAACGTGGAGAGTGTGATGTAGCATTTCAGGAGAGAAGAGTAAACAGCGGTGTGGTGGAACAAAGTATTTGTCCACTTTTCTATATTGCGATTGTGTGCTCAAATATGCTGGATACATGCTTGTTGTGTTATTGGGTTTGTGGGGTTTTTTTCTGTGAGGTAATTTGCTAGGATGAAAAAGGAGCCCAGTATTTCTCTCTGTGTGATCAGAATATTATTTATAGTAGTATCAGGGCTTCTTGATGACCTTTATGGTTACATTACACAGCACTTATTCTGGACATATATGCAGTACATATTTGTGTCCAAATAAAACTGCCTTTTTTGAGTGGATAATGGAGTTGGGCATATTCAAAAGAAGGAGAAGAAGGTTTCCTGTAGATTTTTGCTGTGCTACGGACCCTCACACTGATGTGAGAACAGATCTGCCTGATATCTGATGGAGAAATCATACCGGTGTGCGAACAGTAGTGCTTTCAGATGTAAATCCAGCATTCTGGTTGGAGATAACAGCTAGCAGGAGATGACACGAAGACACTTGTCTGCAAAAGTCCCTCTGGGAGCACAGGACTAGCCTAAAACCATTCCTGAGTTCTGGGACACAGCAATCGACTGACAAGACGTAATGGAGTACAGGCAACAACTCAGACTGAGGCAAAGGACTGTTTTTCACAGGGTGAGGGTGGGAAGTGAGGCTTGCTACAAAAAATAGTTGTTTCCATAGATGCTCCACTTTCCTGAATTAATACTGTGCTATTCTGGTTCATAAGACAATTACTTGCTTTACACACAGTTTCAGGGTATGTCTACTGTAAACCACGTGGAAAAATCTGAATTAGTAGCTTGAATGGGCTGCTGCAACCAGATGGTTTCAGGCTTCTCAGCTCGTTATTTAAAATGAGCATGGGGATTTCCAATCAAGCATTGGAGATAGTGGGACAGTTCTAAACAAGTCTGTGTTTCCATTAAATATGATTACTAGAAACTGCAAAGTCACTTGGACTGAAGTTTAAGAAAACAAACAGACGCCTGCAAGAGACAACTGGCATAGAAAATTTTAACTCTACTGAGTTTTTCAACTGAATAAGCAACTGACAGTAGCATCTTGAAACGGTAGTGCTACCTTTATATGTTTGTCAGTTCACAGTAGTCAATAAAATGAATTGGAAAAGGACTTTATAAGCCCATTGGTGATGCAAATGGAAAAAAAGGAAGTTTGTTTTGTTCCATGTCTTGGCTTTGAATTGCTGTATTCAACATTCTTGTTCCTGAAATTCTTGGTCAGTAGAAAGTCTGTGGAAAGTGGAAGCAAGCTCTAAAAGATGAGGTAAGCTTTCTCGCTGTAACTCAGGATACCTCAGCAACAATCAGGGTCTTTTCTTTATATATTGTTGAAACATCCTGGATGAAAAACCTACTGCATTTATTGGAAAAATGAAAAGAGATGGGTGTTACATGGATGTGCCAAGTAGAAATTCAAATTCCCACCACTGAGAATTAATGAGTTATCTTTTTCCTTTTTCCCCAAAATGTAGAGTCTGGCTTAGGATGTGTGAAATTTAAAGGAACTGGAGGGCAGGAGGTCTCAAAATTTTAAGTACATTAGTGCCATGTACTATATCTTCAAGAAGCTGAGATGCCTAGATTTAAGTTATATGCCATGAATAGCTTTATTATTACTGGTTGAAACTTGAGTGTGTATTTAGTGAATGAATAAGGTAATTAATCAATTAGAAATTAATCATAAATTCACAATAGAAGATGATATAGTGTGAATGTATGATGTAATGTATAAAAGGCTGGCTATATTATTTAAAGAAAATTGCAGCTTTGATTCTTTAGTTGCTTAGGCTCAGTGGTTTGATGAAATTTAGTGCAGTGTTTCCTATCTGCCACACTGAATAAAAGAATCTCTGGCAAGGCCAGTATTGCTGTGTTGTGTTGTGTTGCACAGTGCACTTAGGCAAGGCTGAGGCAGTCTGGCTTGTGGAGGCATTAGAAGCACATCCTGGATTAGTGGACTGAGAGCACCAAGCAATCATTCCTGAGTGTGGCGTGCCAGGAGTTGGGAACGCTGTGGCTGACAGTGCCAGTTAATGACCATTAAGTAGGGAGGAGGCAGACTCTGCAAGGAACTGCCCAAAGAATATGTCATTAGAGCTGCTCATGGGCATCCTCTCAAGTATTGTCCATGCCTCAGGGGATTGTGGGCATTCCAGCAGCAGCTATTCCAGCCCTAAAGTTTTAACAGCAAGCCTCTCCTGAAGACAGAACTTCGTTGTGGTATAACCTGAGCCAGCAGCTAAGCACCACGCAGCGCTCACCCACCCCCCATCCCAGTGGAATGGGAAGGAGACTCAAAAGTAAAACTTGTAGGTTGAGATAAGGAAAGTTTAGTAATTGAAACATAAATTGAAAAGTAAAATGTAAAATATATTAATGATAGCAAATAAAAAAAGGAAAGAAACAAAACTCAAGGAAAAATAATTGATGCACAATAGAGTTACTCACCCCCCACTGAGCAATGCCAGACCCAGTCCTTGCACCCTGATCAGCACTGCTGCTAATTCACCAGTTTATATACTGGGGATGGTGTTCTATGGCATGGAATATCCCCCGGCCAGTTCAGGTCACCTGTTCTGGTTGTGCTCCCTCCCAGCTTTTTTTGTGTACCTCTTCACTGGCAGAGCATGACACAAAAAAAAGTCACTGAATTAGGACAAACATTAGTTGGCAGAAATCAAAACATTAGTGTGTTATCGACATGATTCTTATACTGAATCCAAACCACAGCACTGTACCAGCTTTGGAGAAGAAATTAACTGTATTCCAGACAAAACCAGAAGAAGAAAGTTCTGCTTTCTTAATACGGCTTCCGTGAGAAGAAGAATTGTGGCCAGCCAGTGGCTTTTCTGGTGATGTAGGGAGTGTTTGCATAGGGTGTAGGTCCCATACAAGGTTGCACTTGTGCCAGTTAGCAGTATGATGGTTTTTTTCTCTGATGGTATAGAGGTTTAGAGGTTTAGAGGTATAGAGGTTTGCAGATCATGTCTTTTTCTAAAAGGGTAGCTTTTCTGATTGAGTTATAAAGCCTTTAGAGATGAGAAACACAAGCTGCAAAATACCACCATACTAGGGTATTTTACCCATAGAAGTACTCCACTGTGTACTCAGTATTTAAATACGCGCCTTGATTTATATACATTGTTCCATGCCAACAGATTCCAGGGGAAAATGTCCTCCAGATAAGGCTAGGTGGCGCAGTAGGTCAATGCATTGAAGCTTTTCAGACGTCTTAAGGTCCGCAAATTCCTGTAAATTTCCACAGCCTCATATGGTTTTTTGACATATTGATGCATTGATTAATACGGAAGAATCTCATTACCTTTTGTGGCTTTTCTGAGTCATTATTTTTCATACTCATCCAAGTAAAAGTCCACATAGAAGAAGCTTCCAAGGTATTTTCTGGACAAAACAACATAAATACTTTCCTAATTTTTTGTACCTTGCCTTCCAAGCAGAAGTGTAGTTGAGGGCAAACAGAGTCTGTCTGCTTCTAATTTGGGAAAATTAGAGTTTATTTCATTCTTACTGCCCTCTTGAATACCACAGGAGTGTGTTTATAGATGTTTTGTATACCAATAAGCCACTGTCTCCAAATACTTACCAAACATTAAAGAAATCTTCAGTGTCAGCTGTTTCCTCTATGGAAAAGAAAGATTTTTAAAAATACATTATTAGTGTGCCCTCTACTTCTTCTGTCTACCACGAAAAAGAAAGCTGAATCTAGTAGTAAAAAATTTCTGTTTTGCTTAGAAAACCTCAGGAGAACTACCCAGTTTTGTGAAGCTACTTAGTAAGCATTAAGTGGAATATTTTTTGGTTGCCAAATTAGGTTGTAGCAAACTGCCAGTTTCTCAGATAGAGAATATTGTTTACATAAAAAGTTCAAGATAAGTGAACTTAGGATGAATCCATCTCATGCATTGTTATTTGCAGAAGATAACAAAGTCACGATTAGTGAGTTATTTATATTATTTGGAAGAGGTCAGGAGAAGAGTTATTAATATTTGAGCAGCAGTATGTGGCATTTTAAATAACCCCTATTATCAAAAAGGTTGAGGGTAACAGTCAGATGGTTAATGTACTCAGCATTTAGCATCTGCTCCTGTGAGGTGTCAACTGCCTTTGCAAGGCTCTGAGTGCACTCAAATTACATTAAAATAATGAGGGAACTCACTTCCTTTCAGGAGATTCTCAACCACTAGCACGATAAAGCTATTATCATGCAGGCAGTAATGGATACAAGGAAAAAGCCATTTCCTTCTTTGAATTTTTTTTTGTGTGTGTTTAGCTTTCTACTCCTGAAATGGCTTGTGGAAGTTACCAATGGTCTGTAAACATCAATGTGAAAGCTGAGTGTCTGCAAGCAAAGTATCTGCTCTCTGCTCTGACACACAGTTACCTAAGCACAAAAGCTGAGGATAACAGGGGGAAACTGAAGAGAGCAAGAGGCCACAAAATCCTTTATGTGATAGATTTAAGCCCTGCACTGCAATCTGTTTCTATAGCATAGTGCAGCTCCAGACATCTCTGTGCAATGTGCCCACTCCTTTGTGTGCAGAGACATTGGTGGGAGCTCTCTGCTGCCAGCCTCTGCCCCGAGATAGAAATGCAAACGCTAAACAACCCAGCTGCACAAATCCCAGGAATCACAGCACACAGCTCACCAGCATTCACAGCTCATATTCCTGACTTGTTCCAGGATAATCTGCTTGTCCTATCATGGGGTTGAGGAAGGTGCAGGTTTAGATTCACTTTGTGGGGGTTCCTACTTTTGAAATAGCAAGCGCTGTGCCAGCTGCTTGTGGTATTTTCAATTGCTACAACACTGGTTTTGGAAAGTTTAGACCAGAAGGAAAGTAACAGTTGTATTCCACAGGAAAGCAACAGCAAGTGAAAGAACCTGAGCAGATTTAAAGAAGTGTGAAGCCAGGTGATGCTGCTTTAGAACAGCAAATACCTCCTACTTAAGCATTTTTATTGAGGCAGTGTCCACACACTTCATACAGTGTAATCATAAGAGGTGTATGCAGAGGTCTGCAGGAGGAAATACTCTAGAGTTTGAGTGGCACCATGGTGGAAGAACCAGCAATAGCTGAATGTTTCAATTACTGAGGAAGCTCACTCCTGGAGCCTCAGTCTCTTCTATGCCAGGTCCTACACCAGTATTGGACAAAATAAATGTCAGATGTGGAAATTTGAAGTAAAAGACAGCTGATGATTATATGCAGAAAGGGAAGCACAAAGAAACAATATTTTTTATAGGATAAGTAGTGATAGCAGGATTATATAATACTCCAGCTATGGTTGAGATTTCAATGACTTTATGATACTGAGTCTGAAGTTGCTCTCAAGCTATTGAAGTATAGGGTCCATTCTAAGCCTATATCATGTCACCAGGGCTAGGGTGGAACAGGCTGCTGAGCAGGCTGCTGAGTATTGTCAGCTCCTCTCTCTGGGATAAAGTAAGCCAGCAAGAATTTCTGAAGCTGGCACTGTGAGATAATTCTAGGACCCAGCTTAGCCCCAAACCACAGAATTGTGGGTTTTCTGGGGAGCTACTGTCATCTTTGTAGAACAGTGTTCTTGCTCTACTCAGATCTTGGAGGGATATGGTGAGTGTCTTGTGATTCCTTGCCCTCTAGTGTAAGGGTCAGCAAGGGTGTCTGTGCTCAGGTTAGTCCATGAAAGGCCTTGAAAGACAAAGAAGGGAAGTCAGAGATTTGATACTGAAAGAAAGATAACCGGTCAAAATGAAAGATAAGGATAAAACGCTGGCAATAATATATATGGATAGATAGGAGCAGGTCAATCTGGACAAGGCCAGGGAAGAAAGTTTCTTAGGGGCTGACATGAGACACAGCAGTCTTTTTAGAAGGGTTTTAGCTAGCTATGTAGATAGAAGAGGCTAAGCTGTAGAAATGTTATGTGATAATGATGCTCAGAGTTTAGATCTAACCTGCCAGTAAAGACATGGGAGGGTGTAGTCAATGATAATTCCTAGGTTATTGACTTGAGAGTCTAAAAGGCATTATCTCAGTAAAAGAGAGTGGGGGCCGTGTAGTGGATTTATGAGTAGGTTAAAAGTGCCATCAATTTACCAGCAAACGGTTTAAGATTGGAAAAAAATTGTGAGTAATATGGGGAAGTAAGTATCAGTTAAAAGAACTGGACAAATTATGAGTATGTCTGGGTGTCTTCTGCTGAATGGGCCACACAGCAAGCTTGTTTTTACAGATTGGGTAAATGGGCCTTAGCTCATTCTGTATCTCTGCTAGGAATTGTCCCTCATATTCTGTGGTACATGGTAGCATCAAGACTGTGCCAGGGAACTCACGGTTTCTGAGAGTTTCCTACCATGGTTTATAACTTAAAACTCACCTGTTAAACCCACAGACATCATTGAAACACCAAGGCTTACTCAATGATGACAAAATCACGTCATGCCCTTCTTTCACTTACCCTCAACATCCTTCTCCTCTTCTTTGCTACGCTGTGTCATTTTCTGATCAATTAGGACAATCCTTTGTATATCATTACTCATCCAGTGCTTCACTATCAACTTCTGTCTTCTGTCCCAGACACTGAATATTCTACTAATTACCAGCTTATAACTTTACATGTATAATAATTTGCTCTTATTCTTAGCAGTGACAGAGAAGAAATTAAGAATTCCCCTCAAACTCATGTAAATTCTGTTTTATACCATTGCAAGTGATAGGTTTTGTATAAAAAATAATTTTTTTGCTTACTCATGCTTGTGAGTCATTATCCAAGAATAATAAATAAAAACTTCATTTGATCAGTCCACATAAAAGGAAGGTATTCATTCAGCAAATTTGTGTTATCTACTGCTTCTGACCATAATGCCACCTCATTTGCTTTCTCACCAACTCTGTTCACCCAGAAAGTTTTCTGAAGGAAGCATAAATCCTACATGAGAATACATGAATAACAGGTTAACTGATGGTACCAGTTTTTCTGTTTTGACCTCACTGAATGTCATCTTGTAGCAATACCAAACATCCTATGTGGGCAGAGAAAGGGAATGGTGATAGGCAAGTTATTTCTTTCTTGTGTAGTTAGCTGGCATTATTAATCCTTTGAGCATCTAGTGAATGTTTAGATGTACTTTGAAGACTCTGTGGTTGCACTAGGTTTGGTTAATTTTGACTCATGGGAAGAGATCAAAGGATCATGATAACTCTGTTGTGGTTGCCCAGAGCTGCACGTTTTCTTTGTGGTAACGTGGAGTAATGAAATGCCTTGAGAGATACTGTGAGATTTGCCCAGTGGCTTACCTCATGGGGGATGTCTCACCTTGTAGCAGTGAAAATGGAGTGTAGTTGTGTGAATGTTGGGTAAGGAGGAAACCATGGATGAGAGACAGGAGAAAACAAAGATGTTAGAAGACCAGCAAACAGTGACAACAACATCTAGGGTATTAGAACTAACAACTGAAAGGAGATACATTATATTCAGAAATTTTTTGATCTTCTGGATTATATTCAGACTTCAAAATCTGTATGACCTAATGGGTTAAGACCTCTTAAATTTCACAACTTTGTATGATCTGAGCTTCACAGATATGTGATTTGTATTTTGGCTATCATTTTCTTTACCTGTCACAATGTGTCACAATCACCACTCACAATGCAAGGATGTAAAAAGATCTTGTCTGTGTTGCTTTTCCTGTGTTATTGGAATCTCCTTTAGGTTAGCAGAATGTGAGTGAACCATTAGGTTGCTATTACTACCATGGGTACACAGGCCTTCCAAATCCTTTGGGAGTAAAAGGTGAGTGGATCCTTTGAACAGCCCTGTGATGGTGTAATACCTCCATCAGTATATGGTGCTGTCAAAGACTTTTCTGTCAAAGACTGTCACCAGTCAAAGACTTTTTTGAGATACCTTTCTGTCAGTTCCTCAAAATCTCCCGAAAATGTGGACTGTAGAATTCCATTATTTTGACACTGATCTTGTCATTTTACAAACAGAAGCCTATGCTGCTACTTCTCTCTGTTTGAATTCTTCCTCCTTCTTTACTGTTCTCTCACTGTATCACTGAATTTCTAGTGAGCTCCTTGTCCACTTGGCCCCATACTCTTTCCAAACTTGTAGGACACTTTTGCCTCCTTTTGTTCATCTAAACCCACTTAAGTTTCAAGTATGAAGGAATTCAGCTCACCCAAGTGATTTGAGGCTGTTCTCTGCTTACTCTTGTTTTCACTTGCCACACCCCTGATTTTGTGTCATCCAAAAAAATTATATTTAGTTTCAAATTAAAATTCTCTCTGAAAATGTGAGATAGCATGCAGTCATGGAAAACTGGTAAAAGCAGTTTGGTGCAATCTTTTTTGAAATTATAAAAATGTTTTCCCTGCATCTGCAGAAAGCATTCAGCAGACATCTTCTAACACAGCATGTGTGCCGAACCATTGTAAAAGCTTCTTACTAAGTTGAATCTTTACAAAGTGTTTCATTATAATTTTCTAGATGAGCTCTCCTTATGGACCTTCATTACCTTCTAGGGGGTTATATTAGTGAACTATTTATATGTGTATTCTTTGTTATTTGAGGTTCCAGTAATTCCAGAGTCATTGATCTCTTTTGCACAGGTCTTTCCCACGGTTCCTACCAGTTACAGGGTGGTTTTACATTTCAGTTACCTGGAGTTGCTGCTTTAGCATGCGAACAATTAAGAACTTCCTTTGTACCATTTGCCATGCAGATTCATTTTCTCTCTTAAATACAGATTTCTAGCTTGCATAGTACTTGATTCCTTTTGCCCATTCTCTGTATCTCTGCCCTTTTCAGTGCTTACCAAAGGAATCACGTGCTATCAGCAGTTTGGACCAGAAGGACTTTGAAAAGCACACTGAAACAAGGCAGCTTTCTTTGCACTTTCCTGAAGACTTTTGGAACAATATAAAGCACAGAGAAGTCAGGTTCTGCCTGGAATTATAATCTCAAGCACAAACAAAAAATGCCCACAGTCAAGCCTCATCAACAGTATCTAATTGTACTGTGTGAGATTAGAAATGCTACACTGAAAGAAGCACTTTATTTTTTTCTTTGTAGTACACATACACACAGATGCAATGAGAAGGCAAGCAGAGTTTTCCAGTGGTCATATTATGCTTTGACACACAGGCAACTTAGTAACAGGGAATAAAATGGTATTATAGAGATGATCAGCTTTCTTCAAGAGAAAATACAAACCTATACAGAGAGCATCCTGATTGTGCGTCTCAAATAAGACATTAATTTGAACTTTAATAACCACAGCTCTGTCTCCACAAATCACCACTGCAAGCATTTAAGAATCACAGCCTAAAGCGGAAAGCATTGGATCAGTTTACTTCCTAGAGTAGAGCTGAAGGAAGTTTAATGCGTCACCTGCAAGTCTTCTGAGAAATTAGGATGGTAAGGCCTTCCAGAAATGATTGAATTTTTTATCTGCAGTTAAACTCCCCAGTGCAAATGTCACGTCTCATCTTTATCAGTGTGTGCACGTATGAGTAGAGAATGCTACAGGATATAACTGTTTCTCAATTAAAAACATTAAGTGAGGGTTTTTGCATGACATTTGTGTACACTGCAGACTCATCACAAGATGTCCAGTCTCAGCAGGATTCCTGTGCATTTGACCAAGATGTCTGGCAGTTGCATCCAGGCTTTTATTTCAGTGCGATAGGGACAATGCAATGAAGTGCAATCACACAAGAATAAAGAACAGGCAGGAATTAATCCCTTGCTCTCTGCAATAACATTTTCTCAGTAACTCTCATACTTTGCGTTTTCACAGAGGATCTTTCACTATCTAGTTCAGCATCCACATGAATTTAGAATTTCAGCATTGTGGGAAAAGACATTTGTACACATGAAATTGCAGTTTCATATATAGGGCAGCAGTAGGCAGAAACCTCCACAATTTTTCATTACAGGCTCCAATTACAGGCAGATGGGGAAGCCAGAAGTAGAAGGCCCATGTGCAGAAGTGCAAAGCACATCTGCTGTCATCTATCTTGAGCACAAGAAATGGTTGCAGCCTCTCTCTACATACTCAAGATCATTGCTGGGTCAAGGGATAGCTGGGGTGGAACAGGCTGCTCAAGTTCTCAAAGTTGGCTGTGGCAGAGACCCAGTTTTGTCCTGTGTTTAATTGGTCCCATTTTTATGCTTGGAAAATGGCTTTGAAAATGTTGATTTTTGTAAAGACTGTTTCTCTTCATTGTAGTACCTGGATCTCTCCTTTTGGAGCACTTAAGAGTAGAAGTGCATATAATGGTTAGAACTTGTGTGTCAGATCTGAGGTTGCAGTGAGGCAAAGTCTTCTCAGCCCTATTCTGACAGCAGCTTTATAATTACTGATCTTGCTTTTCTTTCTAAGCATGCTGTGCAGTCACAAAGATGCAGGATTTCTTGCTACAAACAGTTGTGAGATCATGCCACTGCCATCTCTTCGGAGACTGAGCTAAGAATGGAGGATTTTTCAGCATGAGTCAATGCCTCTATTTGAGAAATGCAGCCTGCCTTTTGAAGTCCCCCTTATTGTAACCATACTTGACGCTGTTGGGGGCTGCCCGAGGCCGCACAGTGTCCAGCTGCAGAGGTCCTTGGCTTGTCTAGCTGCTGCAGCACGCCGGGAAACGCTGGCTCCTTCTCAAGGAGCAAGCCCCAAACACAGATGTGGAAAGGTGTCAGCGGAGGCAAAGGATGAGAGAGGGGCTTTCTTTATAGGTTCCAGCCAGTTCCTTACAGATGAAGATCAAGGACAGAAAAGCAAGGGTCTAAGCCATCCACAGGTTTTTATATGGGGGGCAGAGAGAGGTGGAACAAAGGGAAACAGCCAATGGGGTTCGACTAGGGAGGAGGAGACAACAGGTGAACAACCAATGTGGGTAAGCTAGGGGAGGGGATTGCATGAGCTAACCAATGGGGTATCGAGTAAGGGGGAAACTTCTAGAATTTATACATAGGCAATTAGGGAAAATACTTAAACATGACCTTATACATAAAATGAGGAGGGGAATTCTTTAACCAATGAAAAAACTATATGCAAACTATAACACATTAGCACATGGGAACTTGCCATAACCACGGGGTGAGAGCTGTACCTTGGTGCCCTGAGGGCCTGATCACCAACTCTCTAAATGTTCAGTGGCAGTCACCACATGCACTGCAACAATGGGCTCTCTTTAAAACAAAAACTCTGGAGACCGTAACCCTTAGCTGACATGCCTTTGATCTGCTTTCGTTTGATTAGTCACAAAGTCTTTCTGCTAGCCACTCTCCCCACTTGCCATTGGTAGAAGAGATTTATGGTGTTATGAACCATTTAAAATCTGGTTTAAAAAGTAGGCCTGGGATTTTTGTAGAAAAAGGAAAGTCTTTTGGGCCTTAGACACTACACTAGCAGGAGTGTATTTCCTGTTTTTACACTAGTACTCATAAGCCAGTCATAAGTGGGCATTCCTGAAGGGCAGCATGTGGGCACTCAGGTAGGAGACTCAGGACTAGTAAACAGAACTTTAATGAGTGAAGTGGAAACATGCTGCCACCAAGAATTTTGTTTTCTTTCCTTTTTCTTCTTTTATTTTTCTGAAAGAAATAGAAGGAGTATATAGGAAATTTTTCATTTTTTGCCAAAGGCAAAACATAGGCTAATTTCTAAATGCTATTTCCAGCATTTGTTTTTTAGAATGCTTTCTGTAAAAAATGGATTTGAAGTTTATTTCTAATTTTGGAGTATTAGGCAGACATTATTCCTATTCAGCATGTAAGATCTACATGTTATGTAGAGCCATTCAACTTCCACCTCCTGGTGTAAACATACATATAAGGCTCTCCTGTGTATTTTCCACTTTTTTCAAGAAATATGAGTTTCTTTTGTATCTTTGTTCTAAAAGCACTCCTTTCACGCTTTTTGGGGGCTTTGGTCATGCAGCTTTCTTTGGTAGTCAGCATTGCTAAAACTTTCCATTTCCCTAGGTCTTAATAAATACATATATAAAATATATAAAAAATAATAAAATAATGCAACTTAGTATGCAGCATAAATCTATCTGTGGTGTAATTATGGTCTTTATTAATCAAATAATTCTGCTTTTTTAATGCATCTATTAACCCATTTTGAATGCTCACTACTATGCATAATTCCTTTCTGATATTTAAATAAGAAAATATGGTCTAATTTACATCATCCTTTTGGTATTTTTATTTCCTTCTCACTGCCTTTGTTTTCTTATGGACAGAGGGAGTAATCAGGGTTCTATGTAAGGACTGACTGGTTTTGGAGATATAGATTCCTAAACATATGACTCTGTTTAGGAGATATGGCTTGTCTTTCTTTCATGACCCTGAGCAAGTTGCTTTCCCCTCTTAGTTTAATCTTTGTAGATAAGACATTTTTTTTAACATAGTCCGTACCCACAAGTCTCTATATTTAGGTCTGCGGGGCCTGTTTCTTGGAAAATAACATTGATGCCATATCTGAAAAGCATTGATGGTAGGTTTTATGGCAACACCTAACATTTAGTTTCCAGCTGATGAATGTATCTGGAAGATCTGTTTTGTCAGAATTCCTTCACTGGCCATCTGTATTAGGAACATGAAGACTCATGTTCTTCTCAGCATGAGAAATGTTTATTTTGTCCTGATAAATAGTCTCCAGCTTATTATTATTAGAAATTTACAAGTTAATTTTCTATTGGTACCTGAGAACCTGTGCTACATTCAATCAACCGGGATTAAGAAATGTTCTAAATGTCAAACTTTAGCCATTTGGGTTTTTTGCTGTTGAATTCACTGGAAAAGAGATCAAAGTACTTCGTACAGGCTACGAAGAAAGTCAATGACTGATCTGAAGTCCTCACACTTTACCTTTTCCTGGGCCTCTTCTGTGACCAACAGTCAAGTTCTCTCGTGTAGTAAGACAGGTTTATTTGGAAAGGAATGTCATCATTAAGGTCTGAATGTTTAAGTCTTTTGCAGTATTAGAATAAAGAATAATGGCTTTTATACCAGAGGTTAATTTGTTTTGGCGACGTAGCAGAAATGCACATTCCAGCAGCTTAACCATATCACAAGGATAAACTTGTTGATGGAGCTACTTTGCTGTAGCCTTGCCAATTCATTCCTGATATAATGAGCACCCTTCATTAACTGGAGGTTCTCAGACTGTGTCATGGTTCTGTTTTTCCTCAAGATGTTAGGTGAAGGAGGTGGCCTTCATTACTTATCAGTATAACTGGAAAAAAAATTGTGGCACACCTTTAAATTACTACAAACTTTCTGTGGAACTGCAATATCATTCTGATCTTCCAAAGAGAGAACAGGGGAAAACCCAATCCAAATGAATCAGTTTATTTAGTTTCAAAGGTTTTTGAAAAAGCTATTGCAACACTCAGAGCATGTAAGTAATTTTGTGAAAATAAAGTTTATACACATATTCTGACAAAAGAGGTTTTCACAGTCACTCTGATAGTGCTCTTGTATCTCTCAGTTTCCACTGATTTCAAGGAACCAGCACACTCTTCAAGAGTAACACACAAGGCTCAAGCAGAGGACACAGTCAAAGAAACTCAGGGGCAGCAGTGTAGATCTTAATACTTCCTAATCCTATCTTCTGCTCTTTTTGTAAGACAGTCTTTTGGAAAAGTCCAAATTGAAGGAAAATAAATATGAGAAAACTGTTCCAAGAAAAAAGCCAAATTGTGGCTTAATTGAAATTGGAGTTGACAGCAAGTGAGATTTATGCTTTGCATTCTGGTAAGAAAGCATAGAGAGGAGAGGAGGCCTGAAAAATGTACAAGGACTGGAAGCAAGAGGGCACTCAGTGGTAGGTAAGAAGAGAGAAAATAGCTCCAAAGAAGGAGCTATTCAAATTTGAAGAGATTAAGAATACTTGTGATTCCAAAAATAAAAGTAGAAACCTAGATGTTGTCTGACCCAGAAGCCAGCTCTTATTGCTTGCATCTAAAGGCAGCAGGAAAGGCAGTATTCAAATGTCTGTCAATAAGTGTTGAAAAAGGAGATTTAAAACATAGTCTCATCTTCCCTCATAACATTTCTGTACAAGAACATTTTCTTTATAGCATAGATTCATGTTTACCTGCTAAGAATATCCCCTTTCCCCTGAATACTTTCCTTCTAATACAGCCTTAATTTTTCTAATATTTTTTCTTTTGCTGCTGAAGTGAAGCATAAACACTACTTTTAAAAAGGAGTAAAAACTATATAAACTACCTGTGTTTTTCTTTTTCTTTTTTGAATGCTGAAACAATTTATTTGCATTTGTTCTTGAGATTTGTCATCTGACCAGATATAGGTACTTGCTAAGTGTTGCTGCTGTCAACATTCAGAAACGGAGACAATGGCTTGGCTGAAATCCAGCTGTCATTAGAAAACTCTTTCTAAAAAGAGCTCTGTGGGATTTTAATTCCATCTGTCCTTCATCATGACTTCAAACATACCAGTATTTCTAAAAGCCAACTAAGTTCCTTTTAGGTCAGTCATGATCTCTAGGGACAAAAGTTAAAAAGAAAAGCTTTAGCTGACAGCTTTATCAATGATATATGAGGGAAAAGAGAATTCAGTGTTGTTTTTTATAGCTGCATTAGTTATGCATTGCTGGCAGTTAAACATCATTTTCAGCAGTAAAATAAGCAAATAGAGCTATGGGTGATTTCTTCTCCCTTGAAAAGCTTTCCCATACTGGTGAACTGCAAACGGTGTGCAGTGAAAAGAAGGCAGGTGGTGAAAGAAACGCATGAGACAGAATGGGACAGGACAGGGTGAGACAGGATGGGATGGGGTGGGATGGAGTGGGATGGAATGGGATGGGTTGGGATGGTCGGAATCCTAGCAGGATCTTAACAGAGTTAAAACACTGCCTCATATCAGGAACAGTTCTCTCTGCAGGTAGTTAGAAAGTAATGATGGGGAAAGATTGTAAAACTTCCAGTGGTTTCCCTGGGAAAGGGGAAAAAGTATCCTTTGAGAAAAGACAGTATTAGGGGTATGTAGCTTCTCTAGGACCTGGGAGCAGTGTGCTTGTACCATACACACACAGCCAAGAACTGGGGTAGAACAAGGGGGATCTCCAAATGTGTTTTTGTGTAAGGTTGGTGGGGTCCCTGACACTGGCTCTGAGTTATTAGCTAGTCTGTAAACACGGCATCCATGACTTTCAGAGGGCCTTACTTGAATGTCAGCAAACCAGCCACACTTCAGATATTCAGAAGCTCAGCCCATGTGCAGTGAAGTAATGCTACTTACAATAGCCAATCCTACTGATACTCTCTGAAGATGGTATATTTTGAATTGAAAAATATTTAATAGAACATAATATGCAAAACAGAACAAGGGAATATGATCTAGAAGATACAACAACTTAGTTCTGGTACCAAAGGTAGGCTGCAAGTAATAGCTTTTTACTTTTGCAGTTAGTACGATGCCTCATCGTTTAGCTTCGGCATCTGGAAGCAAAAGATTTCTTGTCCACAAACACAAGAATTCTCTTTAATTGTGTCGAATTTATTTAGTGTTGAAGAAAATGATCCTTTTCTTGGTCTTTTGTTCAAAGCTGTGGCTGCCCTACTCGAGGATTGAGGTAGTGTCAACAGTCTAAAAGTTGTGAATGAGAGAAAATGTGATACAGCCTTTTGGGCACAGCCAGCTAGTGGTTTATGCTTTAAACTGGGCTTTCACAAGGGGATAATATTTCAATTTAAGCTTTCAGTGTAAAATTACACTATTGTTCTGCCTCAGGATTGATTTAGCATTTGAGGATAAGTATTATACAGTAGCCTTCAAAAACAGAAACAAACCCAAAACCCAAGCTGATAAATGTGGAGGAGCTTAACTAGATTTTCCCCAAGAAGACCAGAGAGAGAAGGGAAGGAATGGTTATAGCTATGGGACCCACTGAAATCCCTCATCTGTTCTTGGGCTAATCATGACTGACTTTGAAGGGATTGATTCAGTGCAGGAATATAATTTATTTCCCCATCTGGTTGGGGAAGGTGGAGTTCAGGCTTTTAACATAGGATCGAAAGTTTTCTTGAAATCCCTGGGTGATGTTTTGAGATTTGAGGACCTTTGAATATCCTTGTCTTTCTACTGCCTCCAAGTTTATACAATCCATATACATTGATGCCCATCTAAAATAAGGAAGCCTTCCCATATAAATGGGAGGTGTTCATGCCATCAGCGAGGATGTTACAGTATGACATAATTTTGTCCCATTTGCTTCAGCAGGGTATTTTATGAATTGAGCTATTATTTGACACACACATGGGATTTTTGTAGGCTTTCAATAGTTCCACAGTTCTGTTAAGCACATAGAAGAAATATCCACGTGAATGATTTCTGAGATCTAGCTTTTCCTGAACAGAATTGCAGAGTGCTGTACCAGCCTGGCTGTATCAATTACTGAAGATAAAAAAAATTTGGGGTCTATATTTAATGTTGTTCTGTGTTGAACTGTGCCTTTGCTTTTGGGATGATGTCTCAGAAATGCTTTCTGTCTTCTCACGTAAAGTTTCTAGAGATAGAGTCTGTACTTATGATATTCTGCCTCGAAGAAAACCACATATTCAAAACCATTACTGCCATCCCCAAGCAAGTATTTGGGAGAATGAAGAACTGCCTGCTGTAGGACATGACTGAGTTCATGAACATCTAAGGAACCTGAAGGTGCAAAGTCCATGATGACATACATCCATGAGTCCTGAGGAAGTTACTAAGCCATTAACCATCATATTTGAGCAGTCATGGCAGTCCAGTCAAACACCCACTGATCGGATAATGCAGTTTTAGGGAAACAAGGAACACCCAGGGAACTACAGGCCTGTCAGTCTCATCTCAGTGCTTGGTAAGATCATGGAGGAGATTCTCCTGAAAACTGTGCTAAGGCACATGGAAAACAAAGAGGTGATTGTTGACAACCAGCATGGCTTCAGTAAGGGCAAACTGTGCCTGACAAATTTGGCCACCTTCTACGATGGGTTTGCAACAGTGGTGGACGAGGGCAGGGTAACAGACATCCTCTGCCTGGACTTTTGCAAAGCATTTGACACTGACTGGCACAACATCCCTGTCTCTAAACTGCAGAGACAGGGATTTGATGGATGGGCCACTTGGTGGTTAAAAAATTGGCTGGATGGTAACACTCAAAGAGTTACAGTCAGTGGCTGAGAATCTAAGTGGAGACTGGTTGCATCCCTCAGGGATCAGTGTTGGGACACTATTTAATATCTTTGCCAGTGACATGGACAGCGGGATGGAGGGCACTCTCAGCAAGTTCACTGATGACACCGAGCTGTGTGGTGTGGTCACTACACTGGAGGGAAGGGATTCCATCCAAAGGGACCCAGACAGTCTGAAGAGGTGGGTCTGTACAAAGTTCAACACAGCCAAGTGCCAGGTCCTGCACCTGGGTCAGCACAAGCCCAAACAGAAGTACAGTCCGGGTGGAGAATGGATTGAGGTTAGCCCTGGGGAGAAAGATCAGGGGATGTTTGTGGACAAAAATCTCAATATGACTTGGCCAGGTGCACTCATAGCCCAGAAAGCCAATTGTATCCTGGGCTGCATCCAGAGCAGTGTGGCCAGCAGGATGAGGCAGGTCATTCTCTCCCTCTGCTCTGCTCTGGTGAGACCCACCTGGAGCACTGCATCCAGCTCTGGGGTCCACAGCATAAAGAAGGCCAAGTCCAGAGGAGGCCACAAAGATGATCAGGGGGCTGGAGCACCTCTCCTATGAGGAAAGGCTGAGACCACTGGAGTCATTCATCCTGGAGAAGAGAAGGCTCACGGGAGACCTTAAAGCACCTACCAGTACCAAACTACCCCTACTAGAGGGATCACAAGAGAGCTGGAGAGGGACTTTTTGCAAGGGAGTGTAGTGACAGGACAAGGAGTAATGGCTTTAAACTGAAGGAGGGTAGGTTTAGATTAGGTATTAGGAAGAAATTCTGTAATGTGAGCATGGTGAGGAACTGGAATAGGTTGCCAAGAGAAGCTGCGGACTTCACAACTCTTGAGGTGCTCAAGACAAGGCTGGATGAGTCTCTGAATAATCTAGCCTAGTGGAAGGCTCCCTTTCCAGAAATGTTGGAACATGATGCCAGTAATGTTGGAACAAAATGATTTTTAATGTTCCTTCCAACACAGGCCATTCTATGATTCTCTGTTTCTATGATTCTGTGATCTAAATTGGTTGAACACCAATAGCTTGCCATGCAGCTTACCTTTCAAAAATCCTAAGATTTCAACTTATGATTTTAGTTGCTGGGCTAAACACCAGTTCTGTGTCTCTATTTTCCAGTCTTTTAAGAATCCATTTTTCACTGCCATGACTAACAGTAATGCTACTCCTGACACTGCCTGAATTTCTTTGTAAATGTTTGATGAGACGAGGAGAGCTTTTAATTTGCCAAATGGTAGTTTCATAATGCAAAGTTTAGAGATAAATACCACTTCCATCCTTCAAACATCTGAAGTATAATTAGACAAATCTTAAGTACTTTTGAGCACTCCGTTCCAGGATGACAGCCTTAATCCCATGTTAGAGCACAACTAATGCAAGCCTCTACATACTGCCTTTGAGAAGTGGAAGAGGTTGGCAGAAACATCAAATAATGATACTTATCTCTTGGAGCACTTTTTGGCTGTAGATAACCAGAAGTTCTCCAAGTATTGTTGCAGCATACTGAACTACAGATGATAAGCACAGGTACCCCCTCCTCTTTCTTACTAGTCCGGCATTAACATTAACATTAACATTAACAACATTAACATTAACATTAACATTAACATTAACATTAACATTAACATTAACATTAACATTAACTAACCTTTCCCAGGAAACTGGTCATATTAAGGAACCAAAACTCCTCCTTGTTGGATGCAAGATGGCTTTATTTAAAGGACTTTCTTCTTTTCAGGAAAGGTTGGAGCTCATAATACGTCACTCCAGGCAGACACACAGAACAGAGACTGTTTTGTCTTCTCTTGAATTTTGCTTTACATCCTAACAGAGGATAGAAGGGAAAACACAGACCAGCTGATACTAGGAATGCTAGCCTGCATACAGATTCGGTGAAGAGGTATAATTAGAACCATGTCCTCCTACACTGCATGTAGGCACCTGCATAGCTTTTATCCCTACAGGCTTCTCTGCATGCCAAAAAATGCCTAGGAGCTGTTGAAGGCTTCTGACAACTCCTGCAGAGAGATAGTATTTCATGGTTCCTCCAAGGCCTGTCAGCTACTAACACAGGTTTCAATTCCTTGTCCTCTTGTTCTCTGTAAACCACGTTTCTTGCTTTTTTCTACACAAGAAAGAAAGATAAAAAGAGTTGATTCTCAGACAGTCAAAGATCCTTTTCCTATAGACTGTGAGAAGTAAGACAGCATCAAGCTACATGGTGAAAATAACCCTGAAATATTTCCATGTATTATTATTATTGCTATTAGTTCATTTTCTATTATTATTTTAGAATTAGATTTCACCATTAGATTTCAACAGTTTCCAGCACTAGTTTTCAACTCTACTTGATTCCTGATCTATTTCTGACTCCTGCTTTTTTCCCCAGATGGAATGTCCTTCAGCATCACTGCCTTGTCCCTGCCTTGAATATTAAATTTAGCACTTCTGGCCATAACCAAGAGAATCAGAGCATGCTTAGAACACCAGAAACTCCCAGCACATCTTGTCTTTCCCTTAAACATCTCCAGAAAACTTCAAAAGTTTCAGAGAATGAAACAGTTCTTCAAAATTGCTTCAATTTGATTAGCATATTCCTCCCTCCAAAGGGAAGGATGACGCTTCAGGCATCCCAAACATACAGAATTGTTCTCAAGCAAGATTGTCAGACCTGTTACACAGGAAAGCTAGGACAAGCTTTGCCTGCAAGACATCTAGAGCTTTGCAGTATATTTTCTTTGTTCTGGGAAAATTCAGACACATAGTTTATTGCTCTTTTAGGAGAAATTCAGAACCACCCATAAAACCATGGGTATTTTCTGCTGTGCAGAAACCTCACAAAATAAAATTAGTATGTTTAATATGGTGTAGCCACCCTATAGGAACATCTTAATTTGCTTTTAGGATAACTAGAATTTTATACAAGTTTGCTCTGCATCTGGACTAACAGAAAACTGAGTCAGAGGGTTCAAATAGCATCACCTTTAGAAAAAAAACTTTCTGAAAATCTTTAAAGTAATAATTTGCTTAGAAATTCCAAGACAAAGCAAGTGAAAGTAATGAGTAAGTGAGCATTCTAAGAGAGAACAGATCTTGTGGGAAGGTCTCCTGGGAAAGAATTGTTCCAGCCACTGAAAGCAAACACTGTTTTAATGTTTAATAACATGTTTTCTTTCCTTTGGTCTGGCTTCCCTCTAGAAAATGTTACAGTACAACTGAGTGGTAAGGAAAAGAAACTGACTGTATTGGAGCAATTTTATTAGGCTTTGTATAGCAGATATGTAGTGGACCATGGGAGTGCACAAGTAAGATCTCACCTGCGCAACACAGATGAAAATACTTTCTACCCACCTACTCTTACAGTGATCTCAAAGTCATCCACCACTGCAGTCAAGAGTAGCTTTCCCATTTTCTGTATATACAGACAGCCTAAAATACATGAATCAGAAGGTGGTGTTTGAAATGTAAAGCCCCTGTGTGTCTGCGTTCTGGTTCTACTTTGTACACATAGTTTCTAACTATTTGTTCCTCTAGAGCAGCCAAAAGGCTGAGCTTGGCATCCTCACCAAACCCATTACTTCGATTATAATGCAGCAGTACCCATGTTTCATCCTCATAGATCTGTGTGTTTCTCTTAACCATCTTCAATCCATTGGAAATCCTTGCACGCATAGCTAGAACTACCTAGCACTCCTAGCAGTGGTCAGCTGTGATCTCTATCCATAATGAAAATGTCAGTGTGCTAGTATGGAAAACAACAAGGATTTCGGGAAAAGCTGTTGAACTTGTCAGACAACGACAGGGAGGTTCAACTCTTCTCCTGGAGAGCCAAAAAGATGCCAGGGAGAAATTATTAAAAACCCAGGTCCTTTGATCAGGCTTTCCACCTGAGTGCTGCTGAGCAGTTTTGCACAAATAGTATATGAGGTCAGGCACCTGCCAAGCCTGCAAAGGGCTTCAGCTATAACTCTGAATGCTATTAGATGTCTATACAAAGGACCACGGGAATTCCCAGTAGGAGGAATGTGTGGCTTGGCTGTGCTATGTGATGCTCAGATGTATTGGGAAGAGGATTAAGAAGTTTATGATGACATCCAGCAGATGATTAAAACAAACAAACTGGCAGGCTAAGGATGAGGAATCAGCAACACAGGAGCATGGTTTTAACCTAATGATTTGTTTCCTCCACTGGGCAGCCTGCCTAACCTTGGTATATCTGAGTTGCATCATTTCAGGGAATAATATCCTCGAGTGATTAGTACTGCAGTAAAGTTACAGGTCAAAAGGTCTGAAAATGACCTGTTTGGAAAGATGGAAGAAAAGGCAGCTGTTTAGTCTGGAGGAAAAAAGACTGTGGGAAGGCATGGTACAGCTTCAAATTTGCAGGAAAAAAGGAAAGCAATACAATGTTGCAGAGAAGACAGGAAATAGTGGGTATGAGTTACAACAACAGAGATAATGTGGTAGAATCATTAGGTAATCTGTCTCTGGTTTAAGTTGCCTAAGATAGTGTTGAATCTTCATCAATTAAACTAAAAATGAATTAGATAAGTATCACCAAGTGACATGGATACTGTAAAAGGGCAGGGAGATGACCTAGATGAACTCATGCTTTATTCTGGCAGTAATTTGTGTAAATTTTGTGGTATCTCTGCATACTGAAAATACACACAAGGCTGTTTATTGTAGTAGCTATTTATGAAGGGCCTCTCCTAATCTCTAAGGCTGCTTGATTTTAGAGAATTGCACTGAACATTTTGCACAGAATAATGGGGGATTTTTCTCTTTCAACCTTTTTTCATCATCCCATATTTGAGGAGAGTATGGTAGAGTTTTGCAATTTTATCAGTCGTGATAAAAGCAGCTCATTGTTTTGTTTCCTTCCTTGTGTTTGCACCTCTTGAGTTTGTTTTGCTAGCATTCATTGCCAACAGGCTGAAAGCAGAGAAGCTAGTCAGAAGAAACCTTGTAAAGCTTTGACAACTCTTCATCATACAATATCACTAACTGCAGTTTGTAAGGTTTTTCCTGATTCTCAGGACTGTATATGATGAACAAACACACAGCTACAATAGTCAGGGCTGGTCTAAGCCCAGCTGGCCCAAATGTGTAGAGATTCACAGGGAGCAGAGGAATAAAGGAAGCAAGCAGCTGTCTAATTCTATGGTAAAGTAAGATAACAAGAGTACAGAACTGACAGCTTGCTTATCACTACTTGTTAGTGTTTTAGTAGAAAGAAACAGGTCTCCTAGCTGTTCACTGCAGTCTTTTCCTGCACAGTCTACTTCCCTTCTGATCTGATGATTCATTTTAATGAAACTTTTTAAATCAACGGTGTGACTTTCTGATTAAGACTAAGGCTGTCTGCCAGCTCTGATTAGGGGAAGTGCTCAAACACGTACATCCAGATAGTGCTTGCTTGCTTTACTGATTGCGCAGAAATTTAGGCAGCAATAAAGGGTGCAAATACAATGCAGCGCCTCTCAGAGACACTGGACTGGGATCCAAACAGCCGTGTTTGCGTGGCACTGCATTGTGTTCAGACTTAGCTCAAGTGTTCCTACATTTTCCTTTAAATGGTGTTTCTGTTAGTTTGTGATTTGGCCAAATCTGGGCAGATTTTCATGCAAGCAACACAAGGTCTAATATTCTCAGATTGTCCCATTATCATATTGGAAGACTTAGTCTAAATCTTGAGGGTTTTGAAATGAATTTTTAAATCTGATACAATCTGTTTTCTCCTTATTTTACTCTCAGGAATGGAGGTGGTGTTTTGCCAAAACTAGGAACAAACAAGAATGTTGTAGCAATGCTCCTAAATTATAAACTTTTGGCAGAAGAAAAAGAAGGTATGTAATAGCATAAATGAAACTACTTTATATTGCCAGCTCTCTGGCTTATGGTCAGTATCATTTAAGATCTTTATTTCACAGAGAAAGGACAATGATAAATCAATTGGTTTCTAGTTCTTAGAAACGTTGATAACTTTTAACTTGAAGTTTATATCTTGTTCTGATGAAAACTAAAGTTTGAAAGTGGTATGACCTTTGCATTTCTTGTAACAGCCAGGTAACCCAATGTTATTATTAACAAAGTATTTATAAATGTTCTTGTTCTGGGCTGACAAGTAACATGTACTGTGTTATCAGTTGGCTCTCTCCTGCATACCTTCTTAGGGAAGTAAATAGCTGGCACACTTGGAAACCTCTGGTTAAGATAATCTGGGGACAAGAGCAAGGAAACTGGAGGTGCTGGAGATAGATAGGCATGATATCTGGCAAATACCTGCCTATACTATTTGTGGTTATAGCCTTTGCTTTTTATTCCTCCCTAAACATTAGCCCTGTTAAGAATTTTAGGTGAAAAGTTAAAGGAAAAGGTTAAGATCAGTTCCTTTCACCTTTTTTGCAGCTGGTAGTTCTAAAACATAAAGAACCTCTATGACAATATAACTCAGAGACAGGAGAGAAAGAGAAAAAGTAAATCAAAAGGACAGTGACATTTGCTACTAGACTCTTAAAAAGCATAAGAACATCTTAAGATGCCTTTGGTACATGACCACCTTCTAAAAAATACAGAAGACTTTGAGAGTGAGTTGCCAAAATATTTTTTAAAAGCTAGACACAGTTTCTTCCATTTTTGGTGTATTCTGCAGAATGTACTCTAATGTACTCTGCTATCCAGTCTCATGACAGACACATTCTGTTTTCTGTCCCCCCAGCTACAGAAATACACATGTGTTTTACACAACAGATTCTCACAGAAGTGAGCTTAGCACAATGGCCTCTCTCCTGCTCCACATTCTTGATGCAGCTGGTTGGTCTGATTTTTTTGCTCCTCTAATCAAAGCACTCAGCACATGTGGCCCTGAGCAGGGTAGTGATCGTTCTACAGTGCTGTAGCCAAGGCAAGAAGGGACAATTTTTCTGTACTTCATAGCATGTCCTTTGAAATAAAAGAGCCTTGCCAGAGACACACTGAAGAGCTGCAGCCTGACTCTGATCCCCTGTGCCATGTGTGGACCCCTGTTTTTCAAGGAAATACTCCCCATCATGAGTCCTAGCATGCCTCCATCTATCAATAGCAAAGAGAAAGTCACCTGCAAGGTGTACAAACGTCATGTGGTGAACAGCTGATTTTCCTAAACATTGAGTCCTTCCTTTCTTCTTTCAGAGAGTCCTCAATAAGACCAGTCTCGGACATTTTCCAAAGTAAATGGTACACTGGGCTAAGTTCCCATATTAAGTATGAGCTTCATGGGCCATGTCAGCCACAGGTTTTACTTGTGATACCTACACTCTAATGTAACACAGCTAAAAAGCTACAACTACCTAGGAAGAATAAAAAAACCTCAGTTTGCTCTAGTATAGATTGTCTCATGCCTGTACTGGCAAAATTATAATAAATTGATAATAATCTGTCACTTTGGGTGGATCACATGTCTTTTTTTTTTTTTTTTGAGTGACAATATTTTAAAATAAATCAAGTGGAAAAAAGATTAATTATCTCTGCATAAAAATAAATGCATGCATTATTAAATGTTGAAATATGATTTTATGCACATTTTGCTGTGCCCCAGTACCAAGTAAATATCATGGAGTCATTGTATGAGTGCACACAAATGAAAAATTATGACAGGTAATCTCTTTCATGTGTTTTGCCTTTGGGTGGGGATTGTCTGTGAAAATGGTATGATTTTCTAAAACTGAGTCATCTGTATGCAAAACAGCTAGAAATAATACTATAACAGAGGCTCTAAGATTACAGTATTCATATATTTAAAAGCCTTTTTCTTCCTAAGAGGCCAGTGTTTATAAACATGTGAAAATCCTTGTAACATGCCTGACAATGAGACTACACTTAAATTTGATATTGGTTAGGTGAAGTAGGAGCCAAGGTTTCCCAAGACAGAGCACCTCTTTGGCATTCTTCTATCCAAACCCAACGTGATAGACAAGGTGAAGAATATATTTTCCCCTTCCTCCTCCTCTCTTGAAGGTCAAATCATTACTCTGGTCACTTCACGAGACTGTCATGCTGACAAGCCTGTTAAGCTCTGACAAAACCTCTTGCCCAGTATCCTGTCTCTGAGAGGGAGCAGTAACAGACACCTGGCAAGAGCTTGAACAGCATGACCTGCTGCCAGGTACACTGTCCTAGCTGTTGGTCTTTGGCAGCCTAATGCCTTCCTGAGCCTGTGGCTGCATCTGGACAGTGCCTGACAGCCACTGCCAGATGCAGTAGTGTACTGTTCTTCAGTCTTTTCTTCAGCCTGTAAGGGTTGCAATTTACTATAACTTTCTGTGCCTTCCTCTGGGAGAAGCAGGTCAAATAACAGAGGATGTCTGCTTTTGATGGCCAAAAAAGTCTCCTTCAATGCCCTCCTTTCTTGGAGAGCACCTGAATGTGCTCGACAGGAGCAGGACAGAAAGATGGGCAAAGAGCCCTTTCCGCAGTATGGGGTGGAACAGGCAGAAATGAGTCACTAAAGCTGTGTTTCTGTTTCTAAAAGAGACTGACTTAGGAGAGGAGTTTAGCTGCTAGCACAGTCTGGTACTGTTTTGGCCTGTGCCAGCTAGCACCCTCTGAAATACTGCCTGAGCATGGTGCAAGCAATAGCACGTGCCAGGCTATTCCCAGGCTATTCCCAATAGATCCCTACCCTTGAACACAGCCCTTTTTCTAGTTTTAGACAACTTCAACTGGAAAAAAAAAAAAAAAATTAGAGCTGTATGATCACCACATGAAACACAAAGGAGACCCAGAGCCAGCTCTGTGTAGTGTGAACCCTGCCATTTGGCGCAGGGTATGGGAACAGTCCCTGCCCTTAAGTCACTTCGCAGAATAAATGGATCCAGAGAGACTGGGAAGCTAATGAGAAAATCAGCAAGCACACCTCAGAACTCAGAGATGTTATGAAGAGTGGGTTTTTTATGAACCTGAGTAGCTGCATGGAACTGGTTGTACGTCAGAAACCACCACACCGATGGAATAAGAGAAAGTCTGAATCCAACACCAAGATAATTAGGATACTTCTAAACCTTGTTAATATCTATTCCCTCTCAGTATGATCTTCTCTACTTTAAAACAAGTTTATTCCCATAGTTTATCATTAACATCCCAAAAATGTTAAAGCTTAGCCAAACTCAAGCTAATGAAGCCTTCACAGAGTCATCCTGAGGTCTCCACTAGACCCATGCTCTGACACACTCAGAGAACACTGGATAGAGCTGTAAATTTCAGCTGTCCTGAACATGCACCTTGCTCCACAGAATATACTATTAGTAAAATTGTACTCACTCTTCTCTGTGTGAGTTGTCTTCTATACTACTTCCTTGTAAACTAGTTCAATTTAAACTTCTATTTCCATTAAACTTCTATAGCATGGTACTCAGGAATAGGGCCTGAGTCACACAAAATGTGTAATGCAGTCTTCAGAGGCTGATAGACAAGAGATACAAGGAACTTTTCCTTAATCAGAGTTATAGTGGCCATAAATTTCTCCTCAAAAGAACATTGGTCTTCCCGATTGTCTCTCATCATAATCCTGATTCAACCAAGTTCTGCCAAGCTGTGCTAAGGACCGTTTTCAGACAACTCAGTTTCACACACTGAATTTAACTCCATCTTTTCCAGACTCTTCCTACTGGCTAGCACAAGCTACATGTGGTGAAATACATGTTGGTTCTTTCAGTTCCTTGTTTTCAAAAATCTGAATATGTTTCTTCAGAAAATTGAAAAGTTATCTCTCAGCAGACATAAATTCCTGTAACCATATCATCTGTCATTGAATTAATGCATTTTGCAGTACAACTTATCTCATAAAAGTTGATTTCTCATCTCTTGAACAAGATATATTCAATCAGAAAGAAGAAACAAGAAATATATGAGCATTTAAAAATGAGATGTGTTTGATGAAAGCACTGCATATCATACATACGTATAAAAAATATTCAGACTTTTTCATTCATCCTCTCAGTGGCCACTTCATTCCTACAAAAGATAGAAGAAGCCAGGATAAATATAGATACATAATCTGAAAAAACCAAGAAATCTCAAAGGTGCTATATATATATATAAATATATAATTGCTTCAGATGCCTCTTTCTGTAAATCCAGAACCCTGTCAGTGCTTTCCAACACTTCATCAATTTGTTGTGGAGAATGAAATAGAATGCTAACTTGGGAGGGTTCCTTTTTTTCCATTGGCATCCTCTGGTGCCAGTAAATCACTCAACCCCTCGGCTGTCACAGCAGAGAAGTCAACATATTGAACTTAGCTAGACAAACTGGGGCCTAATTTGAAGCATTCAGCTGAGCTCTTATTCCACATGTGGAATATTCACAGTGAGAACATTAATAAAATTCATGAGCATGATGAGAAGAGGCAAAACCAATCCCTTGAGTAAAAAAAAGAAAGGGAATTGGCTCATTTCCTGGTTGAGAGTAGTTAACAACATGCAAATTATTTTTCTCTATTGCAAATGGCATCTCCTAACATGCAGGTCAAAGCTGACTGATAATAACAGTATATGCTCAAGAAAAAAGATTTTAGATGGTCAGAGCCTATAATATGGTGGAATCACTGTTTTCACTCTCTTCCTCAATGCATCTACAGAAGCATAAAGCAATTCCTCATAGCATACATTAGCAACTTGATGCACAGGGACTTTACACTGTGACACCAATTAAGCTTAATAAAAGTTCTACAACTGAATTCCCTCATGCCGTCAGCTGAAAATGTACTTGTAATGTGTTTGAACTCATTTCCCTCCACTAATTTTTCTCTGTAAGTTTTTTACCTTTTATGTCATTAAAAATTGCAGAACAATTTGCATATTTTGTAGTCACTATGTCCATGTTTCTTAATCATGTGGTTTTCCTCCTTAATTGAATTTCAAGAGAATTGCTCTGCATGCTGTGATGGATAGGGCAGAAAGTGTTGACATATGGCACTGATCTCCACCACCATCAGCATCTGCCAAATTGGATCCTGAGTTTGTTCATTTGTGGAAGGTTCTATTAATTTACTTACTGCCTTCACTTTTTTCTGACCATGTTTTGCATCTTGTTTTTCTCTAAGTGCTCTTCTCCTCCCTGCTTTTTACCTACTATCTTGACTTTCTTCTCAACTGCATAATCAACAGAGTATTTTCTCATTATATATTAATGGCCTGCGTGTTTCCAAAGCTTTTATCAGATCTTTTTAATTGGAAAAATAACCCCCACATGTGGGGAAGCCAAATCACGGGTCTTCAAAATAGAGCTCTTCCTTTTTATCAGTGACACCTACCTTGTTCATTTAACCATTTACGTAAGATTATATGCCATTCTGGATAAGTTCTGTCTTCTTGTAAGTTTCATGGTGTACAGGAGAACTTCAGGACATTTTTCTGTTTTTACAATGCAGCTGTTGAGATTGCATTTTGACCAAATGCATTGAAGAGAAATGTGCAAGCATTTATTACAAAAACACTAGTTTTGTGTTTGATCTTATATCCAATCATTCTAGTAGGAGAAGAACTCAATCTGGCTCTGTCTTGTGTGTCAAGGAGTAGCAAGAGCAAACCACTGTAGAAGGTAAGAAAAACAAAGACAAACCAACCACAACACGCTGGGAAGAATGTTCCATCAACAACTCCATACCTGGGGAAGAGGTGAAGAGGTCCAGGAACCATCCAGAGAGTCTCGTCAGGAGCAGCAGGAGATGGGATGAGGGAAAAGACTAAACTGGGCTGTGGCATAGCCCCAAGAGTCATTGAGGAGGTAGGGCTGAAGGCAGGTGTGCTAACAACATAGCTCAACCAGAGAATGAAAGGCCCAGGTCTGAGCCTACAGGGAGTTCCTGGATGTGGGCAAAGGGTGGAGGTCCAAGATGATGCTGGTCAGATCTTGTAAGATCTATTGGTATACTCACAGTCCTGACAGTGGGGTCTTCCATGAATTTCTTAGTGCCAGGTTTTTCATCTGTGTCACCTAATTCATACCTACTTCATAATTAGAATCTAGTGAGCTCTTTAAATGTCTTTAGAAACTTGGCTCCAAGTGCAAATGGTACTCAGCTGTTAGGCACCTAAGAAGCTTTCAAACACATTTCTAAGGTCAGTGAGGCCATTTAGCTGGTGAACAAATGTTTGCATTGCATGTTAGCTTTTAATCTGTCTCTTACCTTTGTTGTCTTCAAGATGGCATTCTCATGATGATTAATTAGCCCACACCTGTATTGCAGGCGAAGCGCAAAAATGTCTTCAAACTGCAAGCAGTTATGCTAGGAGTCATTTTACATGCTAATGCTAACATTAGAATTGATCTTTACACCATATAAACTGGTGAAAGAGACCCAGTAGTGACCGTTCAGAATTTCTCTACTTCCATGTGCTTTTGCTTTAATCAGTTTTTCTGCAGAAAAGTTTCCTTACAGTGTTTCAGTAGGTGAGACAGAGGAGCAGTGGCAAGTAAGCATGAACATCAGATATGCGAAACTTGGTAACAGATCTGTATTTTTTGGGGGATAAATAGCCTGAGCCCCCACAGTGCTTCATGAACCCTCTCAGGATAGCCAGAACAGTGTGTGAGAGCACGAATATGAGATGAGACTGAGTTCAGGTGGAATGTACTTTGTAATGGATAGGGACTCCATGTGACAGATTGTTTTGCACTACCGATCTTGCAATTCCAAATGCCATTATCCTGTTTGACTTAAGAATTGCAGCTGACACATTTGGCAGGGCATGGAGGGCTTCTGAAGAAGAAGACGACTGTCATATTTGGAAAGTAAAAATGGCAAGGAATACGGATCAGCTTCTGATGCATTCCTTGATGTCTATATCTAGAGAATATTATGCATGTATTTGTCATTTTCAAGGTTCATTTTGGATTTTTAACAGTTCATCTATGTGGCTATATAGCTGAGTTACTAATTTTGTAGTAGTGCTATCTTTGGAAGGTGAACCATTACTAGCTGATTGCTATAGCAGTATGTTGAGCCAAATATATTCTGACATGACTGCTTTGGTCATAGCAGCCACAAAGGTCTGTTTATGAGACTTTCAGACAGCAATTCACATCTTCGCAATGCTCAACAATTTCTATTTCAGGTCCCTGTATCCAGGCTTGGCTCAACACTGCGTTACTCCACAATTATGCTGGTAGAATTAATTTGGACAAGTTGGTATAAACTGGAAGAACACAACGATAAAACAGGCTTCCTATTCTTATTTTCAGGACAGTAAGGCTACCTCCCTATGATAAGGATGAACAGAAATATCCTGTTCCAAATTACTTCCTCAGCATGTGTTTTTCCCTTGTTGCTTTGGATCTTTGAAGCTTTTAAACATTTGCTGTATGTTTCTGAGCACCCCTATTGGATTTGTCTGTTTTGGTTTTTCCCACAGAAAACTGACATTAAGTGGTTCTTTTCCCAGCAGTAATAATCTCATTTACCATAAATTATTTTATTTGGAATACCTTGGAGATGCCTTAATGCTTTTACATAATGAAAGGACCATTTATTTCCAAATATTATAAAGTTGTTTTCAATTTTTTTTCCTCATTTTTAAAGTGGAAATCCTTGGATTGGATGGGGAAGGAATTGCTTTTATGAAATAAATCAGTTATACAAGTGTATGTATAACTTATGTGCAGGCAGAGAAACAAGGAAATGTCTATTTCTTAAACCTATAAAGGAAAATATGAAATTTGTATCAATAAATAAACTGAAAAGTACACAAAACAAGTGAACTATGCATTAGGTTGAGTTTTCCATTGACATTTACATTAAAGTGTGCAGTTGTTTGCATGAAAGAGATGTCTGATAATAAGGCACGTTTTCAAAATCTAACTTGCACCAACATGACTTTGATTTTTAAGCAAGTCTGGCAAAGGGAAGAACCTGCAGAGGGAGGGTGAGGTAATGATACAGGCATGTGCATTTTTTTTTTACATAAACCAAGCAATAGAATGGTCAGGTAGGACTGTTCACTATATACTGGAAAGAGGATACACAAGGTGCTGCAGCAGCGTGAAAGTAAGGGAACACAATTTTGGTTCCTTCATCTTTATGGAATACATTCCAGATGTGGAATTATTCTGTGACCATCTGAACAGCCCTAGTGTATCTTCTGGAGAAAAGAACCAGCTGGCCCAGTCCAGTTCCATGGTTCCCACTGAGCAGCTGGGATCTGCTTTGGCAGCTTGTGCCAGACTGTGATTTCCAATGTGACTCTAAATAAGCAATCCTCTCAAGCTGCATAGATGACAGTTGGGAGATTAAAAGGATTTAGCACTGTCCCATGAGCACTTCTTAAATCCAGGTCAAGTGTAGAACAGGTGCACACGTTGGTTCTTCAGAAAGACCATGTGACCAGTGGCTGTGCAATGGGAAACTGCATGCCTAGGTAATGGACCAGGCAGCAGCGAGGCAGTGGACCATCATATGGAAAGGGTGGATTGTGTAGCACAGAGAGGCTGAATGGGATCTGGGCCAGGGATGTGAATTTTTTTATATAAACACCACAAATTTTATTTCTGATTATTTGTTTGGTTCCTTGTGGCTGCCTTCAGTTCATGACTTAGACCTCGACAGACTTGAGACGTGGGCTGCTGCAAACCATGTGACATGGCCTGGGCAAACCATCTGAAATTCCAACACAGCCAAGTGCCAGGTTCTGCACCTGGATCAGGGCAATCCTAAAGACATGTTTCATGGGGAATGGATTGAGAACAACTCTGCCAAGAAGGACTTTGGGGATAAGAAGGACTTTGGGGATAAGATAATGAGCCAGCCCTGTGCACTCACAGCCGAGAAAGCCAACTGTACACTGGGCATCCAGAGCCCCGTGGGCAGCAGTTGTGGGAGGGGATTCTGCCCCTCTGCTCCGCTCTGGGGAGACCCACCTGGAGGCCTGCATCCAGCTCTGGGGTGCCCAACACAGAAAGAATGTGGACCTGGTGTAGTTGGTCCAGAGAAAGCCAAGAAGATGATCAGAGGGCTGGACCACCTCTCCTTGAGGACAGGCTGAGAGAGCCTGGAGAAGACAAGGCTCTGGGGAGGCCTTATAGCACCTTCCAGTACGTGAAGGGAGCCTACAGGAAAGTTGGAGAGGGACTTCTTAGAAGGACATGTAGTGATAGGACAAGGTGGAATGGCCTTAAGCTGAGAGAAGCCAGGTTTAGGTTAATTATTAGGAAGAAATTCTTTACTGAGAGTGATGAGGCACTGAAACAGGCTGCCCAGAGATGTTGTGGATGCCACATCCCTGGAAGTGTTCAAGACCAGGTTGGATAGAGTTTTGAGCAACCTGGTCTAGTGGAAGGTGTCCCTGCCCATGGCAGGGAGGGTTGGAACTAGATAATCTCTAAGATTTCTTCCAATCTAAACCATTCTGTAATTACATGATTGTATGATTTGATACCTAGGAGAGAGCATGGTAAATGTGTATAGGTGCATACAGGAGTCAGTTTTCTGTTTAAACAGTTATTAGTACTGTTCAGCAAATGCACTTTATTCCCATCTGACAGGAATGAAAAGCTACCACAAACACAGCTCGGTGGATTTGATGTTCTGGGCATACAGCCTTTTTTTTTGGGCCATTCCTAATTGAAAGACATTGTCCCACTGGTGATTGTCAGACTTCTTCCTATGTGAAGGGCTAGCAAAATTGAAGCCAGAGTTATAAATCAATGTTTACCCCATGAGTCATGGCACACATTAGAAATCATGCATGACACTATCAAAAAACTTCCTTTACTTAATTGGCAGTAAGGCTTGAAGAATAATTAATAAAAAGTTCAGATTTCCCAGGCTGTAATGATTTTGCTTTGATCAGTCTACCTTCCCATCACTTCAATGATGAGGTTGTCTCCTATGAACCTTTGATCACTCGACTTTTATGGAAGTAGTTGCTAGCATTTACATTTGTTCTTGTTCTCATCTATCACTGTCATTCTCCTTTGATGGGACAATTTTTTTTAAAAATTATGTGTGTATTAAGAGTGCTGTGTTACTGCTGCAAAGCTAAACATCCCACATGAATCATAAATAATTACTGGTATATTTTGTCTTCCTACGTACTTGGAACACATGTACATTTTTCAGGTTAACTGACGTGATTTTGTGTTGGAGAAAGTGAATGCAAAAGTAATTAGGAACAGTTTAACAGTGGGACTGGAGGATTTTTATGTCACTGGATCAGTTTTGCAAATAGTGTGAATGTCTAAGGTTCAACAGCTGAGCAGGCACATAAGTAGCAGTGGACATGCTCTAGGAAGCTGCAGTATACGAGAAATAGAATCTCCTCCACTCACCCAGCAGTAGATACTGCAGTATCTACTGCTTTTTACTTTGTGATGTCAAAATAGTGTGCAAACCTTTGCATTCAATATATGTGCTACACAGAAGATACAATTAAGAGGAAGAGCCACACTGATTTTTCCCGTAAGAATTCTACTTTTAATATTCTTAGCTCTGAGACAGCCAAGTTATTAGCTATCAGTAGAGGTTGCAGGATGTTTGAACTCTGCATTTTAGTGACAAGAAAGAGAGATTGATGGGAGTTCTCTGCTGACAGAAAGCCCATTTTCATTTTTGCTTTTAAAGGAAAGAGCCACATTTCTTGTAATTTGCAAGACAGCCATCAGCTACATATAAGGAAAAGAATATATATTCAGCCTCCCTTCTGAGCTATGGCATCCTGGTTGTCACACCTACTGGCAAATGAGCATTCAAAAGCACTGCACTGCTGTGTTTGTTGAGCAGTTAAGTGCAGACTTCAGTATACTGGGACTTCATAACTCACCCACTCCACCCTCCAGTTAACCCACATGATGACTTTGCATTCTCCTCCTGGGCTTCTGTCTTGTATGTTTTTCCCCTGCTGCAGATAGTTTCACAGAAATCTGTGTTGAAACAAGGTCAGCCCGTGTCCTTGATCAAACAGCTCTTCCCAAGTGAAGCTTGCCTTTGGGAGCTTGGGCTGTGGGCAGTGAAACACTGCACAAAACCACTCTGTGTCTCCACTGGTCTGTGTGCACAGATCTGTCACAGTGACTTGTATTTGCCCTGAAAGCTTGTCTGGCACCTTTTGATTGATTGTGCAATGATTAATTTCCTCTTTTACTTTTCCCAATCCACACTTACCAGCACTGACAAGAGACTCCACACAGAGCCTTTTAGCCTGTGTGTTTTTTGTAAGGTAGTGCATAACTCCTAGGTTCCTGTATTTCATAAAGTCACAGAAGATCTCAGGTTGGAAGGGACCTTTAAGGATCACTGAGTCCAACTCCCTGATCTTCACAGGAAAACATATAACTAAATCATATCACTAAGGGCATCATCCAGATGCTTTCTTGTGAACTGTAGAATTCTCAATAGCAAGTGTATTGCAAGCCATTCTTGGACTGCCGTACCTAGGAACCGAAAAGGTGGAATGGAAAGGAGGAAGATATTTGTTAGGAAGTGGATGAAGCCTCATTCTGGCTAATTAAGGCCTCTTGGTGCACTCATGGCCCTCTAGGGATATTATAGTAGTAGTGGTGAGTGCTGCCAGGAGAAAGAGATATTTTAGACTGTTGTGGCAGTGAAGGCAAAGAGTTGGGAAGAAGGAAAGTGATGTGTTTGGGATGTGCTGTGGAAAGCATGCAGTAAGAGCATAGGGGAGATCTGGATGGAAGACAACCTCATGCTGAGAGCTTGCCATCTTTACTGGCTCAACTTCTAGTGATAAAAAAGCATCAGTGAAATACTAAATGAAACACCACCATGAAGTTTTTGACTGTTTCATACCGGACATCTCATTTGCCTTATTTTAGTCTGAAAAAGTTATCCCTAGAGGATAACCTAGAGGGTGCTGCAGAAATACACAGTGTCTAGTAGGATGGTCAAGATCTAAAGTAAACAGTTTCTCATTTTTGTTTCACTGAAAGCACAACACAGAAGTTTAAAAAAAAAAAAGGAAGAAAAGAAAAAGAAAAGCAAAAAGCCATGCTCAGCCAAGTTTTGTTATTTCCATACATGTTTTCCACAGTCACTCTCTGCACTAATTTTAGTCCCTTGAAACAATGGGAGGAAAATTGTACATGGCAGACTATTGTAGATTAGGCAGTAGGGAAGATTTTGCAGCCTACCCAGCTTCTGAGTCACAAACAAGATATCCAAATTTGCCATTCTTCAGAACCCTCTTTGCTGTTTGAGTACAGCTTCCCTGACATTGCCTGAGTCTGAAATTTTATTCTCTCATACAACAGTGTTATTTTTACCACCTAATAAATCCCCATGGCTTAGTATATTTAGTCATCTGCTTAACAACGTTTTGATACATTGTGCTAAAGCATCTCTTACTGCATCTCTTAATGCAGTCATCCTTACTCAGAAAGTGGCCTCAGAGTAGCCCAACTTCTAACTATTTTAACTTTCCTGTTATAGTTGAATAGATATAACCCAGGCTCTTCAGACCTTATTTATAGTAGTTATAGTGGTGCACTTCCTTCCTCAGGGAAAAGATATGTACACTGGCAAATGAGTTGTTTTGCTGTTACTGCCCTTACCAGTTCCTGGAATTCAATGACTACTCACTTTTAGGCCGGTACGACCATGGCTTTAGACCTTGGGTCAGCCTCAGTGAAAGGGAGCTAAGCTGATTCAAAATACCTTGCTTCTCAAGCGGGCAAAACATACACAGACAGCTGCAGTTATCCTGCAGAAACTTGTTTTGTCTATCTAGGGACTCCTCTGGAGTGTCTGCCAGCTCAGTTGTCAGAGAGGTGTGTGATGTTTTTTCTCCACGCTCTTAACCAGCATCTCTCTGCCAGTAAAACTTCCAAGTTTAGACTGGCTGTGGTGTGAATGCAGCTGTATCAGTAAAGTTCATTTCTGTATTAGAAGAGAACAGTGTTGTACTGTTGTAAGGAGCTTTATCATCACACTTATGTTAGGGGCGGTATCAGCGTAAGTGAGACATATTATATTGGCACAAGTGAGAATGAGGCCATTTATCTATCACACACCCCACTGACGAAAGGGCTCAGTTACAATCATCTCTGAACCTCTTAGGAAAAACTGAAGGATTTGCTGACTGAGACAAGTTAATATATCACTAGAGAGATTCACAGTGTCACGCAGTTCTGGTGGTGGTTTTGAGAAAAAAGCATGGGGGCTAAAAAAAAAAAAACCTTAAAAAAACCCCTAACCATTACCATAGCAACCTGATGGGCCACTACATGTTTCCTGGCTGGTGGCATCACCCTTGTTTGGCAGGGTTTGTTGGGCTGGCCAGGTTTTTTTGGTCTTGATCATTCATGCAGTTCTTAATAAGATGTGATTCTGTGACCACCTCAAAGGGTGTTTTTAGCTGAAGACAAGGCTGCACCTAGATTTCATGCATTTTATTTTCAATAACATTATTCAAGAGGAAAAAAAGACTCAGTTGACAAAACACTGGAGTGAAAGAAGAGCATGACAGAATGAAAAGACATGCATTGCCATAAAAATTTTAGTAGCTTTTCTATGAAGTTATGTCCCTGTAGTGTCTGGCTGTGTAACCCGAGTATCTTTTTATTTTATGTCCCTTACCTGTTGTTGAGGGACACGTAATGTACGTGCTTTTTATGAAGATGGTGAGGGATTGCCAAGTGTTTTACTAGTCATTCTGTGTACTCTACAGTTGAGTGGGAACTGTTTTCTCCATTTTCTGGGGAATTCCGGAATTGCATTTTCAAAATGGTTTCCATCACAAAATAGTTCAGACGAACAGGCAAATACCTGCCAGGGACCAGAATTGTCCAAGATTTGTCCTGTACCTGAGAGCTTTAAGCCCCTGAGTTTGAAGAGTTTTCTGGCAAGTACGTCTTTGTACTTAGTGGTTTCAGTAAGACATGGAAAAGCTGAGGGAGGCAGCATATCTGTGTCTGCCATCACTCACACAAGAGGCTATATAGGAAGAAGGTACTTGCAGCAGTAGTACCTGACTGCCCTCAGAAAAAGATTTCTAAGCCTTTCCTAGTACCCAGTGTGTAGACTCTAGAGGTGATATTTCTGCTACACCTCACCCTCCCCTGTCTGTATACAAAAGACTGCAATATTAGTATTTAATAGTATTGTGAGGAACCATCTATTCCTTTAACATAAATGATTTGCAACATGCCAGTGCAGGGTCCTGGGAAAATGTTTAAAAACAATTTACTCTTGTCTCCCTCAAGCAGTAGTAAACTGGTTTGGATGGGCAGTATCAGGGTTTAAAGGCAAAGACTGCCATTTATCTGAACCAGCAAAACTTCTGCCATAGTCTAGGATGAAGCCAGACACAATCCTAAACTGAAACAGGGGAAGCCCAAGAAAGCATTTTCTTGTCTTGCTTGACCCTGACTATAGAAGTGCACTGGAGGCTACCACCTCAGCACCCCACTGCAGGCTGTGAGGTGGCCAGGCATGTTTTTGCTTTGCTCAGAGAAATAACATAAAACAAATCTACCAGGAGAGTATCAAGTGAGCAGCTGAAATGGATTCACTAGTGTTTCAGTTTGGTTGTTAGCTGGTTTGGATTACTTTTAAAGGAAAAATATGACTGTCTAGTTCTTCTTCTTAGGTGGATGAAAACTAAATGATGAAACCTTCATTATTTCTTTTCTCAGAACAGAAATGCTGTCCATCATGTACAACAAACTGGGCAAGTTGTCTCTGGGTGTCTCTTCTCGTGAATTGAAAACACTTTTGCCCTGTATTACATAAGCTTGCTATGGAGCAAAGGCAGAGACCCTCCATAGTCTCCAGGGTCTTCCTAGGCCTTAGTAAGTGCATGCAGGAACAGGACACCCCCTGTTTCTGGTACTGTCCTTGGCACTCAGGTGGGTCTCAGCTCAAGCACGTGCTGATAGTCCTTCACTAAAAAAAGACAGGTAATAAAACACTGAGAGCAAGCTTCCATGTCTCCCTTTTCTTCCTCCAGGTCTTTGCTTACATGGTTCTTTTTGGCTGAAGCAGAATTTTAGAGGTCTTGTTGTTTCAGCCCTTTTAACCCCAGTGTTCTGTATGTCCTTTGAAACATTCTGTTGCACACAGCTTCCAACCTCTTTACATCAGCACATTTGGTCTAGGAATCTGCTCTTTGGATGTCAGTAAATATGACCTATCTGAACTTTCAGGATGAGCATTTGTTTAATTGTGAGTTCTCCACTCAGCATTTCTCAGGGGATGAAGTGCAAAAAGCTAGTTTTTGTAAATGCCTGGAGTTTGTCTGAGGAATTTGGAAAAATTCAGTGGATTTGAATATAAAGGGTACAATGTGTTTTCTACTTTTGATTTTTTCTGCCTCTACATTTGTCTATAATTTGTGGCATCACAGTTAAATCATGTTGTGCCACTGACATTTTTGTATGGTGTAATCATTCCTGATTGCTGTCTCTGCCCTTTGCTAGCTGGTTTCTGTCTACAGTACAGTTCTATTGAGAAACCACAATTAAATAAAAAAAAAAGAAAGGAAAAGAGAAGAGAAGAGAAGAGAAGAGAAGAGAAGAGAAGAGAAGAGAAGAGAAGAGAAGAGAAGAGAAGAAGAAAGAAGAGAAGAGAAGATAAGAGAAGAAAGAGAAGAGAAGAGAAGAGAAGAGAAGAGAAGAGAAGAGAAGAGAAGAGAAGAGAAGAGAAGAGAAGAGAAGAGAAGAGAAGAGAAGAGAAGAGAAGAGTACCAGAAAGACAATTTTTTAAAATTTCTGAATCTTTGAGTAAAACAGGTCTTCCATGGAAAATAAAGCCACATGAAATGCTGAGATAAGTTTTGTGTCACCTTGTCATCTTTTTTACTGATTTCTTTCAAAGCAACAGAAACTTGCTCTCATCAGCAAGTTTTAAGGAACATTGGTTCCTGGAAAGGAACCAGTCTACATTCTAGTAAGGCTTTGCCTCACTATGAAGGAAATAAAGGCATGAATCACATAAAATCTGTTATGTTTCTGCATTATACATGTGAACCTCCCTTGAATTCCTGGCAGGGGCATAGCACATATGCCTTGCTCTTTCCAGTTGCTCTCAGTGTGCTGGGCTGGGCAGGTGGGCAGGTCATGAAGGAGCCTGTCCACTCCTACAGACAGGACATTCTGACACTTCTGTCCTATGGCTGGCCTCAAACAGTGCAGCAAGGAAACTGCTTTCTGAACAAAATATCTCATAGGGAAAATGAAAGGCTGTGTTGTGGCCTGGCTCTAGTAATGTTGATTGAGTCTGGCTGGCTTGGAAACATGGGGAAGCTTCCTCTACTCTGGCCACATGCCCACAGTCTCCACTGCACTGCTCTCCCTATCCAGATAACTGCATCTTCAGGGTCAGGAAATCAGTGGACAATCCTAGAGCCAACAGTGTTTGTAACTTTGGAGGTATTGCTTAGGGCATACAGGCAGTGTTGGAGTAGGATTTTTAGAAAGGCGTAGTGTCGGGTAACTTTTAACTCCAGATGGGTTTTAATCATTAGTCCAGCATATCTGTCTCGAGAACAAAATATAATGAATAACATCTTTTTCATCCAGATTCTACAAAAAGGCTAGCTGTGTGTAAGATCTTTTCCATTGTACTTTTAAACAAACACATTCTGGCCTATCAACTTGGTGATACTAACTTCAGCCGAATACCTGCTCAATTCTTTCTGAGGTAACCATCTCTTCAGCCTCAGCTGATTTAATCCAAGAAGTCATTAGCTGGTGTGTTTGTGAGACAGGACTGTGAGCAGTGGTGAGAGAGTTCACTGACAGCTTACTGTCTGTAGCTTACAGGCACTGGCTATAGCTACAATCTTATGTAACTCATTAGTACAGAAAGTGGGAGCCAAAGGTGCTGAAGTTCACTACCACAGAGCATTTCTCAACAGCATGGAAAACTTAGGTTAGTTTTCATGTGTCTCTAAGTCAGAATCATTACACAACTCTTCCCTTTGGATGATTTGTTTAATGAGAAAACCTCCTCATGAGATTATTTCAAGATTTAGGTTTGTTTTGGTTTGGTTGGGGTTTTTTTACTATGGATGTTCTGTAATCCTAAAATTTAGCTTTTGCTCATTTTTAGCCACACTAAGTTCTTCCTGCAAATTACAACATCCTGCACCCCTTCTCAACTTTATTAGCTGTACTATGACATAATATAAATAACAGTCTTTCAAAGAGTGTATTATCTGTATCAACCTCATGAATTTGAAAAATATGATCTTTAATATCTCTGTGCATTAGTTTTGATTTGTAAAAACTATGAGATCTAATTGGCCTCTGTACTTTTTTTTTTATTAATAGAACTCAAATGTGGATGGAACGATATTAATTACTTTCGTAAAATCTGGTGTTTTACAGATGACTGACTGATGTATGGAGCTCTGATACATGGAGACCATGGGGAATTTATTTTGATTCATTCAGTTAAGGAGAAGTATAAATTCCTCCTTGCAGTTGAGCTATACCTTATTTTTCAGAAAACACATCAATGTAAAGACCTTGTGGGTGAAATTTGTTTTACATTGTTCCAGCTTTAGTGTTCAGTGATTGTGTAGGTTCACTCTCCAGTTAACAGAGAAACAGGCAATGAAGGCTGACATTTCTAAGAATGATGGGCTCTGTCACCTCAAGAGCCACCTGTCTCTCCCACTGACTCTAGAGGGGACCTAGACAATTAGTTGAGGACAGATTTTCATAAGCAATAATGTTAAAGGCCGCTGCAAGTGCTGTTGTGGGGATGTGCAATCAGCATTCTAATGACTATTGCTTACATATAATATTTTAATTTTTTCTAAGAACAGCTTCCCACAACAAACACTTGTCCAGACCCTTGATATATTAAATTGTGACTTAGGTAAATGAGAACTCTCCTCTTTGTGGTACATCCTAAGACAATGACCCTGTGGATTTTCTAGTCTCTTTCACAAACTTCGAGGGTCAACTTCTTTCAATCTCCTTTAATAAGCCTGTTTTTCCAGGTTGTGTATCATCTCTGCTGACAGAGAAAGAACCTGAAAATAATCCTGTGAAAAGACCCTTAGAGGCTATTTCGACCTTCTCCTTTTCCTGGGTTAATATCATCTTCTTCCTTAACACAGAGCCTTTGCCATTCCTAACAGAAATTTTCGTAGCCTATTCTTTAAATCCTCCAAACATGGAGATTTCACCCTTGAATTCTGAACCCTTGAACCTAGCCATGCTATATCTTCACTGTTTTTCTTAGAAGAAAGTTCTTCTTAAGATTTAAGCTTCATTGTTGTGGCTGCACATTAGAATCCATTGTTACTGCCTTTGTAGTCTTCCACTCCCAGGGTGTGGAACAGTAGTGCTTTTCTCAGCACCACACACAGAACAAACCTTATTTTCCCCCCTTCCCTTGTTTCATAGAAATGCAAAAACTCATGAGTATTTTCTCTCTTTACTGTTGTTGTTTGGGGTTTTTTAACCTCTATGCAGAGTATATGTGTTACCTGACAATATGTCTCTGTCTGTCTATGCACCACGAACATAATTCCTTGTTAGTCTTATACTGAGGAGAAACTGAGGTATACATAGGTGAAACAGTCCTCCTAATGTTGGGATGGACAAGGCATGATTAGTGGTTCTTAATATGGAAAGGCATGCTGGAAAAGTAGCCACCAGACTAAGTATAGAAGTAAAAGGCAGGGCTATGGGAAAAAGCATTCTGCTCGTGGGTTCAAGTCTTATTTCTGCAGAAAAGAGTGGCAGACTGTAGCAGCTGACAGGCTATTGTTCTTTACAGATACAGAATGTGCTGAGACAGGAAGGTGAGGAGATGGATAGCTAAGTTTTAACTTGCATGCAAAGCACTGCCAGGACAACAAGATTTCTGGATCGTCCCCTAACAAGAAATCAGGATATTGTTTTACTTCAGGGATATAACAAGAGAAGGCTGCTGAACTAATGATCTCCATGTCATACACAATGCCACAAACTTCCAGAATTGAAACAATCCAGTGAAAATTATGGTCCTATTCAGCAGAGAAAATGCTTGACTATAGCCAGCTAAGGTGCACTTCACTATTTCGCTTATCTTTCTGCAGCTGTGTGTGGTATAAATGGAAATGAAATGTTTTATAGGGGTTTAGGTCAGTATCCCTTCTACTGTTCTCTGAGTGGTGTAGCAGCTGCAGCTGGATGTAGAAGAATATACTAGCTCCTAAAGTTCAAAATTTATCTTGTGAATAAAGATCTTATTAGGGTTAAAAATCTGCAAGTTCTCAGATTCCTTTAACCTTCAGCCTCCATGTATGCTGGCAAGGGACAGGGTCTTCTGGAGCAATGCCATACACCCTGTGCTTGTACCATACAAACGCATAAACAAAAGAGATGGTGCTTGGTATAACTGAAAGCATCTTGACATGAACTGTATGTTAATAAACACGGAATCTTTGTAACAGTTCCAAAGTAAGACCCCGCATTCTTGAACTCATGATTGAGTTTAACTCTGAATGAGAGCCTGAAATGAGAGTGCTGACTGTAAATGCTACTGTGAAATATTGGCCTGTTTATTTGGAGACTCAAACCAGACACGCTGGAAAGAACACAGAACCAGATATTACAAAGTTTTACACGCACAAGACCTGCTCTCAAATTCTTTGAAATTTAGAGACAGATAAAACAGTCTTTTATTTCTGGTTATTATTCCGAGTCCTCATTTTCTTCTCTGTCCCTGCTGCAGTGTTACTTGTGGTGGTCCTGTCATGGAGAGTCTGTTTCATTATTGAGGTCATGGCTGAATACCATCATAAACCCCTTCTTTAGAGCATGCAGGAAAAAACAGAGCATGCAGTAGCTCTGACCAGACATCTCTATTTCTGAAACAGTTTTTGGCTGAAGCTTGCATCCAAATATCCACTGGTTGAAGAGAATTCTTGTGTGACAGATGGCTGATTGACCGTGAACAGTAGTACATCAGATAGTTCAATCCACCAAAAACAGTGGTATGGTTATAAGGGCATAGAGAAGAAATGTTTTCTTTTGCTACTGAAAATGAATTTTCTTCCAGTAATGTCAGCATGAGAGTGAATGAAGGCTGAGCAGAAGGCAGGAGTGAGTAAAGCTGCAGTACAAAAATAGTTAAGGGAAAAAACCACATCTTTATTACTTTAAAATTACACTATACATTCATTACATAAATAAACCCATAATACAAAGATTTAGAATATTATATGTAGTTTATATTGAAAAATCATGCAGATGATGAATTTAGGAGGTACTGACTCCTCATACGTGCAGGATCAGTAGTCAGAGACTGAATTACTCAGTTAATCCTCAGAACTGTTGCTACTGAGACAGGATCTTGTCAGTCCTTCTGGTGTACCCACAGGCCTTAACTGCATTGGCCAGCCTCCCCTGGGGTCTCCATACACACTCTGCCTTTGCAGCTAGGTGCCTCTTTTAAGCTCATGTCAGGGATTTAGTCCCTGCTGGAATTACTTGGTGGGAATACTGATCTCTACCTCAGCCACAGCCCAGCCTAGCAGTGGATCCCATTGATCCCTATCTGCAGACTGACTCCCTTGCTTTTTCTCAGACCTGTCTCATTACTGTGGCCCTGCTCCATTATTGCTGAGCTTTGTCCTGCCCTGGGTTGCCCTGATCAAATCTTATCTTGGAACTGATCTGTGGATTTACTTCATGGCTTGACCTCAGAGCTGCCATATTACCATGAATTCACCCAATAATCTGGATCCTTTGCTGACTTTGGCTACCATCTCTGAGCCTGTGCTGCTCATCTTCCTTGGCTGGTGTGGGATCTGGGCTTTGCCCTGCCAGTCTTGTATTGTGCCCAACTCCTGGCTCCCCTTCCCTTTAGGAACAGCCAGTCCTCAGTGTACCCTGAAAGGTCTATCCAAAGCACTGTTACCACTGTTGTTTTTCCAAATGACTCTGTTCCAATCACAGGAGAACTCAAACTATCTATGCTACATTTCAAAGACATGATTTCAATCTCATTTCTGCATAAAATACTGCATAGACTTTATTGCAGAATCATATTAATGATTGGTAATGAACAAAAGTGCTCCAATACAGTATAATTCTGTATTCCTATTAACTCATATGGGGCTAAAACCAGTGCATCCTAACTCTTGGGTTGAATATACTGCTATTTTGCACAGATTAATATATTTTCCTTTTTTTTCCCTCCAAACAGATAACTTTATATGTGACAGTAATGCAGCCCCATTCTTTTAGCCAGAGTCCTAGAGCTTTATTCTTGCCTACATCTGTGATACTTATGCTAGTAGGACAGCACAAGTTGCTTAAATGAGAAGGAGACAATTAAACTGACAGCTGTCTACTGGAATGTAGTGGAGCAAATAACTGCCTGTACTTGAAAAAGAAATTGTGGTACAGATACTTTACAACATAGCCAACCTCTTTGAACAGGAAGAATAAAAGCTGTCTCTTCCCTGAATAGTGTCTGACTATACTGGGAACACTCAGGTATGACTCTGAAACCTGTGGCTTCAGCAAGCAAAAAGTGATCACAGAATAAATAAAGAAATGAAAATACACACATTCCCACACACTCAAGCAGAACAGGGAAAATAGAAAGGATAAACATAGAGTTCAGTTTATTTACTTGGTTTCGAATTAAAGTCAGTGTCATAGCTAAGAACAACAAGGGCCTTGGATTGTTTTTCAAATAGGTGAGGCAGTCTTTTGGTTAGAACCAGAAGAGGAGCGGTTTGAGCCTCAATAAATAAGCCAGACTTTCAGAATGCCCAAGTCTTACTTCGGTTTGAAGCCTTAATTAAGTCGTTACTTTATGGTCATTGTTGGAGACTTCTAAATTTAAGTACTTGGGACTAGTAGTTATCCAAAGTCATTTAGGTCAATAGCAGTTTCATGGACTTCAGCAAGCTTGAGGTCAGGTCCTTAATGGGTGTATTTAGTTGCTATGTACATACACAGAATAAATATATAATATATGTGTAATGCATGTATTTCTACAGAATAAAGCTATATATTACACACAGCTTTTCCCTGCCTACCTAGCACTAATAAAGAGGGTTAAGCATGCCATTTCTCTTTTTTTTTCTCCTAAGGCAACCCATTTCAGTTAGGAACAATCACGTTTTTGCAAGTTAAAGGTTACACAGTGAGTTATTAACTTTAAACACCCTTTGTTCCTGAAAGCTATGTGGTAGAAACATTTGAGGTTGGGGCAACTCCTCTGACATAAGAGAGTTTTTCTGCCAAGTTATTACCTCAGACAGTTTTTGTGTTGTAGGTGAATATTTATATAGAGATTTCTCCTCCTCACACAAGGGCTGCTGGAGAGCTTGGATATCCAGAACATAGCAAAAGCAGAAATAAGGCAGTCTTGGGCTCGATAAAAGTGAAGAAAAACATCTCCAACAAGAATAGACAAAAGGAAACCAAATACTGACTTGTAATCCCGTCTCCTGTGAAGTCTTCCTCCCTCCTACTGCTTCCAGCATAAGCAGAAATCTCTTGACACCTTGCAGAAACTTAGGAGCACCTGGCTGGCTCTCAAGGGTAAGTCTCAACTTGTCTGTGAGTTCACTAGAAAAACACTAGCATGTTGTTCTTTTCCCACCTGATATTTCTTTTCAGTTTGCCTACAAAGGCTCTGGTCAGTGCAGTTTCTGCTTCTCAGAAATTCTGCCAAATAAATATATGCTTGGCTTGCAACTTAAAGTGCCAAGTTAAGCAGCTGTCCTGAAGGTCTCAGGCTCCCTTGGGTGCCTGAGGTTTCTATGTCCTTACAAAAAGAATAAAGATGACAAAAATACATACTCCTTTATTTTTCTCTTTTCACTGGTTTGTTGGTCTAGGGACAGCATGTGCTAGTTAACAAGTTCTGCCCTTTGCTATTGTTATCCTAAATTGGTACTCTTTGGTCAGACAATTAGATCAGGCAACTAGAGGGCTCTGTTGTTAGGCTCCCTTCTAATGTGTATTTAGATTTTGGGCAGCCTAAAAAGATTACTGTGGGTGTCTGTCTAGATCCATACAATAGGGTTCAGAACTACTCAGTCAAATTCACTCTTTTCACTCCAGTCAGTAAAAAATATTAGGGTGTTTAACAGAGAGGAAAGTGAGGGGTTTCTCACTAAACTGTAGTCAGACTATTAAGGAGTGGTGTCTATGAATGAACTGAGGGAAGGCTGGGAATTCCTGCAGAAGAAAACTGCTTTGGCCCTGAAAAAGAGGTGTGAGCAAAGAACCTTTCAGACATTGGCTTGCTTCTTACTCCCACTGGAGTCAGTGAAGATGCCTGTAATTGATTTCAAAGGGAGAAAATCATGCCAGCATTTGTACAGAAGGATTTTTTGTATACTTCAATACATGGGACCAAAGTTCTGGCCCTTCTGTAGCTTATGTAATGGAGTAATCTCCAAGGAAAGGGAAAATTGGCTGCTATATAGATGTGGAAACATTCATTAATCATTGGTTCAGCACTCTAAACATTTCCTGTTTATATCCAGAGTGACACATCTTTAAATGATATTGCCAGCTTCAATTTGGCATCAATGTCTTATTTTGTAAAAACAAGCTGTTATCAAATTTAACAGAAATAGAACAGTTTCCATGAAGAAAATTATTCTGAATGGCCTTTGGTTCAGATCTTGTTTCATAAAACATACTTTCTTCAAAAGTTTTGATCCAGTGACCTTAGACTGAAAAAGTGAAGGGAAACTGGTTGGGAAAAAAAAAAGTTTGGAATTGTCCTGTATTGTCCACTTCAGGAGAAAAAAAAAAACAATTATTAAAGAGATGTGCAATTCCCTAGCTCATAGTAAATGAGCCTGTGGTGGATATTTTTCTAAAAAGAAACTCTAGTTGTACTGCTCACACACAAAAGTGTCCATTCTGATTACTGCTGTTTGTCACTCCTGCTCTCAGAATTTCCACAATCAACAGTTCTCGCTGTCTCCCACCTCCAGCCCCCTAGACGTAACCTACCTCCTTTTTCTCGTCAGGACCCAAATAACACACAGATTTTAACATATTTCAGACCACTGCATGACTGTATAAACAGATTTTGCAGGGAGAGAGAGAGCAGAAGGAATGGGGGGAAGGAAGAAAGCCAAACCTTCTAATATTCCATTTCTGTCAGTGTCTTCAGCATGACAAGGCCAGGCTTTTCAGGCTAAATGTATACTAGCAATTTCCTATATTAGGAAACAAAAAGCATTTTTGGCACCAAGTTTTACTGCTGCAGAATAGCTGTATCTATGCAGTTAAGCAGTTTTGCCCTCCAACAACCCATGTTGGCTGTATCCAGACTACTAGTTGTGACTGATTCCTGGAAGCATACCTGGGAATTGTCTGGGAGACCCCTACCTGGCTTCAGCTGAAGCTATACCCCACTGCCCAGCTGCTTGAACAGTTGAACAGTGAAGGCAGTTGGTCAAGAATCACACAAGTTTCCTGGATCTGCTTAGTTTACTGGTGTAAAGACAACCCTGGACTGCAACCACTAAGGACACTATACCAAGAGAAAAAGTGCAGTAAAAGTTTAAATTATAAAATATTCTGGGTTCCAGGGTCTCTGTGTTGTAATCATAAAGTTTCATCTTGACAGTCTGATGTATCTCTCCTCTTCCCCTACACACCTAGCCAGGGAAGATCCTGTATGGTATTGGAAAGCTTTGTATTCCCTAGGCCTTATAAAGGAAGAAGGAAAGCAGTTTATGAGAGAATATAGTGAAGAATGCTCCCAGCCTCTCAGTTCTTCCCTTAACTGTGTGTCTTAGCCATCACATGAATGCACAAAAGCACCATGCCCAAATATCAAACTCCCATATCTCTCACCCCTTGGAAAACAGGTGGATGAGTAATTCACCTAAGGCATGGTTGGCTAAAATATAGTAAATACCAGAACACTGTGTCTGTTCCTTCTTCTTATCTGTTCTGCTGTTTCAGCATATGAAAGAAACAGGCTTTAGTGGTATATAAACTGCTGATGAAAGGTGAGTCTCTTGTCATATTTTGTGTGAAGTAAGGGTGAATCTCAGAGTTCTCCTTGCAAGGTAAAAATCTCTTTTGTAATCTCAGCAGAAAATCACTGCTTCTTCCGTGTCATGGCATTTTTAAATAAAGTCATAAACATTTCAATAAGGAAGGATGTATTTTAATCCAAGCAAATTCTTCCCAGTGTAAGAGAAACAGTTTTAAATTCAGTGGGCTGTATCAAAAGAGACTACAGAATAACTTAATCTGGTAATCATTTGTGAGGTTCAGGTCCCAGGATACGGCCAGCAGAAGAACTGTAAAACTTTGGTTTTCTGTTTAGCTGTCCTGACATACATTACCCACAACAAAGCATTTGGCCTTTGCCTCTACAACACTGGCTTGTTCTGTGGCAGAGCCAGGAATGTAGGAATGTGGCTCCCAGCCAAGCTGGTGGGGAGAGAATGCCCTTGACCTGGAGGATTCCAGCTCTCTCCGTGTCTGCATCTTTTATCCAGCACTTTATGCCATTTGAAGTGGGTGCTTCTCTATGCTGCCCACAGCTGCTGTTCTCTCTCCTGCATCTGCCATTCTCACAGTCCCAGCCTGGGTGGTCGTGCTGGATTTGTGCATTGCGGGCTAGCCAGGATGTGGCTATTGAAAGGGCAAACGTGGGGAAGGCCAGAGCATGGCAATATGTGCATAATAGCAAGTCAAGTCAGTGTTCACAGGCTGAGAATACCACAGTGTTTGAGCTAAGGGAAGATCTTTGTTTGCTTTTCCTTGCACTAGTGACTGGGTTACTGCAGCCTAATAGAAGGCTCTTTATTTTATTTTATGCTCTGTGAACCTGACCCATCACAAATCAATTACAAAAAGCTTATAAGTTCTTTCATCCCGCTCCTCCCAGGAAGGGCAGCTGAGAATAATTCATGATGAATAAATCTGATAGTTCCCAGAAGACTGTGCTTAGTGAGCTTGAAGTTCTTCCTTCTGCTTCAAACATTCACTGAAAGAGAGAGCTGAGTTTCAGGTGAGGTAGTGGTAGTAGAAGAAAAGATGTTTTACACTTCATTTTTACCAGTGGGCAGTTTCTGACTGTCCCCCTGATGTACTCTGTAACTTTGGAAAGCATCATCACCCAGGGTCCTCCCAGGAGGTAAAGTCAAAAAATAATAACTGCAGAGCAGCAGGGCTCCAGATTCTTGCTTGACACTTCATCGTTCACCCTGGCATCTGAATGTACCAACTTCTGGGAAGTTTAGGGTTAAATAAGTGAGTAATTTATTCTGTTGTAAAGACAGGAACTATTGTGAATTCATCCTGTGGCTGTGGGTCCAGATGTTAAAATTGACTGAGGCCCACCTCTAATTCTAAACTTAGTGGTAGTCTACAGAGGAATTAAATTTATCAGCAAGAATTTAGATTACAGCTTTTTCAAAAGCCTGTTTATATTATTTTCTTTAATCATACTTTCATTGGGCCAGCAAATAATAACATTGTAATAACATTGTGCCAGATAAGCCACTTCAAAACCAGGAAGAAATAAAAATTACAAACATTGAACTGGCAAAGAAGACGACCACTAGAGATTGCCCAAATGGTGCCACAGTGTCTGCAGACATTGCAGTGAGACAATAGGATACTGTAGAAGGGATAAGAACCAGTTCTGGAGGCAGGGTGTTTGTTCAGGACATGCAGAATCACAGCCGCTGATATGTCTATTTCATGTGCCTTATTTAAGGCCATGTTAAAAAAGTATGTAAGTATCTAAAGAGTCAGGTCAAACCTGTGGGATTTTAGATTGGAGATGGAGATGTCGGTGTTTTTGAGACCTGTTCACTGCTTTAAGTTCTGCTGCTTTAAATACTTTACGAGTTTGACTTTTTGAGACTGAGGGGTGACATGAAGATTGCATAAGTACTGAGTAGCTTCCATTCCCATTCACACTGATGAGGTATGGAGATCCTGTCCTCTGCCTCAGTGTTCCTTTGACCCACTACCTTAAAACCCTAGACCCAAAGGTAAGCTCTGACCTACATGAGATTCCTTCAACAAGTGATGGTTTGTTGCCATCTTTTTAATTTCCTTTTCACCTTGCAAGGATGTTGTGATGCATAATTTGAGTTTGCAAATTACTCTGGCAGGAAAGCAGTCTCACAAGCAAAATATTGTGTACTTCAGAGCTTGGGTTTAGGCCAAACAGACAGAAGAGAAGCAGGAAGGAGGTCAAAATTTTATTTTATCCCTTGTATTTCTGAATCCATGTAGAAAGTGTGTAGGTGGGCCCAGAAATCTCTGTATGCTGCAGAACCTGAGAATAGTCTTTGCTTCTGCTTATGAAACTGTATTGGAAATTTTTCTCATGCCATTGACTCTTGAAGGTCTGACACACTTAGTGCCTCCAGGCTGAGAGCGGAGTGAAGTTCAGGCTGAATAATGCAGATTGAAGAGATGCCTCAAGGTACCAAGGATGGCTAAGTCCTAGAACCTTCACCTGTTTAGATGTATGTGACTGAAATGGGTGGATTAACTCCCAAGGCGTAGGAAAGGGTAGCTAGTTCACTACTAACTACTAGTAGTACTAGTGAAGGAGATATGAATATTTGTGCAAGGAGAATACACAGCAAACACAGCATCCACAGCAAACAACCTCTGAGTTGCCACATGGTTATTAGCTAACTTCTTTAACTTAAAATTTCCTCTCAGTTAAAGGCAGAACACTGGACAGTTGGAGTTTGTACATCCTTACACCATTTAATAGGGCTCACAAGGAGGTGTGCTTAAATTCACTTTTGCAGCATGGACATCCAAGGACTGTCTGCCTTTTATGCTAATTCAAACACACGTTGCTGCTTTGATTTTTTGCTTAGGCAGTCCCAGCAACTGAGTGAAAGCAGAGAGCTGTTGGTAGCAGTTGAACCTCCTGCTATTTGCGAGCAGGTGTGAAGTTGGAGGACTTGGGCAAGAGAAGGAATCCTCATTTGTTGCCTTTCTTCTCAGCTTTGAAGAACCCACATAATTTGTAGCACATATCGTGGTCACTTTATAAAGAGAAAGCTTTGGCAGCAAACCAGAGGGGAAAGGGCTTATACATGGGAACTAACACATACATACATGTATGTTATCTCAGAATTAACTGTGTGTGTGTTTATGTAGGCATGTGCATGTGTGTGCCTATGCACATGCACACAAGTGTGTCTCTGCCAGGAAAAGCAGGGAGGAATTCATAGCTGTCTATAAGATGTCCACAACTGAGCTAGTGACTCCACACTTGCTTACAATCAGTGGTGAGAAACAGGCACTTAGCAGAGCACAGTTCATCTTATCATCTGAAATAAATCACCTTTTTAAAAGGCTGTTTCTCTCCATTATCTGAAAATGAGCAGACATCCATGTTGCAGAGGTGTAACATGAAGTGAGATGAATCCCACCTTTCCTGTCTGAGCTCTCTGGAGTATTCCACATTCAATTTACTGTATTATGTGTTACTTACAGTGCTGTCTATGTGACCTAAGTGTTCACTTGCCAAAGCCAATGAGGAAACCTGATCTGAATCCAACTGAAAATTATAACAGATTTTTCTGCACAACAACCTCATTATTTATTACAGTGGCATGTGCTTTCTTAAATACAATTTTCAGTGTAAGAGATCTTCAGGTTTTGAAGGGTTCTTTTAAAAATTAGTTGTTCACTGATCTACATTATAACGTGATTGCACAGACAGTAGTGTTAACACAAACAAAAGAGCTCTGGACCGTGCCATGTGACAAGGGGCAGGAATCTCTTAAACCAGTATTTCTGCTAAGGTTTCTGTTGCTAGAAAAAGTGTGAAGAACTGATTTGGCAGACAGTTTTTACAAGGTGAATGAATTTACTTCATCAGTAAATTAAACGGAGTAGATACCTGCCTCCTGCAAACACAGCTGGCTAGAATGTTAGAGGGCTCCCCACAGGAAGGGTTAAATAAACTGTGTAATGTAAATGTTCACATTTCAGTAGCCTCTACACTGATCACAGTTTTACATGACATAATGGTTGCCCATGGCAGAGTGCTTGAAACTTTATGACCTTTAAGGTCCTTTCCAACCCAAACTATTCTGTGGTTCTGTGATTCTATGAGGTACATCTTAGAGATCCTTAGGGCAGTTCAGGTCTTCAAATTACACTGAGGAAATGTCAGATGACACTAAATGGTTCTACATCCTTTGCTTATTCATACACAGAGATAATGGTATAGGTGAAAAACAGGGATACCTGAGATATACCCAGATTCATCCTAGCTAGCTTCAGTTGCTGAGATGTCCAAGTCAGAATCCAGCTGTTTCAACTCACTGTGGAGTTAATGGAGAAAGGGACAGCCCCAAAGACCAACTCGGATTCAGATTTAAATTGCTCTCCATAGGTATCTCTCTCCCCGGATGATAGAAGGATCCTAGAATAAATAAGTACTAAATGCAGGTGCTCTGGTAAAATGGATGAGCATATTTCTGTTAGCACCTTAGCAGTCCTGTACAGCAATCATAGGGTCCTCAGCAAGTCCACCTCGATTTGGTATGTCAAGGGAAGAGCATATTTTTCCCTAGTTACTTAAACACAAGTTATCAGTTGCTGTGTTTGCTGATCATCTCAAGATCTCAAACTTGAGAGTGCTGACAGAGGCATATGTGGTGCAGATCTGAGGCTGTGCTAGCTAGAGAGAACAGTACTTATAAACAGTTCATTAACTCCCCTTACATTAGGTACTTACACAGCGGATGTTTAGAGGCTGTCTTGGCTGGAGTTGTAATGGCAAGTGGTTGCTAGGAGGCGGGAATGGATTTATCCTAAACAGAAAGGAAGGCAAAGGAATCCGCTTTTGAAAGGGCAAGAAGGATAAGCATGGAAACCACAGGCCTGTCGATCTCACTTCACTGCCTGGTAAGGTTGTGGAGAAGATTATTCCAGGAGGTTTTGAAAAACAGCTGAAGGACAATGTAGTCACTGCTCACAGCTAGCACGGCTTAATGAGAGGAAGGTGCTGCATGTGGAGAGCACTACTGTCTGCAGTGCTGGGAAGTAGACCACTGCATCAGGAACTGGAACACACTTTAACTCTCCCTTCCACTACAGAAATTAACTAAGATGGAATTCTACAAACCTTACCTCTTTCAGCATGTTTGTGGTGGAAAATAGAATTTCAATGACCCCGTAGGGTGCTCTTTGCTGTTGCTGGAAATAAAGAGCCTTGTGCAGAACTACTGGACAGTCCAGAGAAAGACCATTAAGGTGATTAATGTATAAGATCATTACCCCTATTAGGACAGGCTGATAGAGCTGGGAATGTTCAGCATGGAGAAGGGAAGGCTCATGGAGGGATCACATCAATGTGTATAAAATCTGTAGGGAATCTGTAAACAAGATGGAGTCAGGCTCTTTCCAGAGGTGCCCCGTAACAGGATGAGAGGAAAGCAGCACAAACTGAAACACAGGACGTTCCCTCTGGACATCAGAAAACACTTTCCTTTTTAACTGTAAGGTTCACTGAGCACGGGAACAAGTTCCCTAGAGAGAGGGCGCAGTTTCTAGCCTTGGAGACTCTGATAGTCTATATGGTCATAGGCAACTGGTGACCTGCTTCAGCAGGGGAGTTGGACCAGATGACCTCTAGAGGTCACTTCCAATCTTAGCCATTCTGATATTCTATATATGTTAGCCTGGAGATCATCTGTGGATTGGTGGTTGTCAAAGCTCAAGGGAAGAAAGCTGCTGTTGCACATGTAACAGGATGTTAGTGGGGAAGAGATCACTTCCAGATTATCTTTGGATGTCACTGTCCTTGCAAGCTGTTGAGGAATTGACACACATGGCAGCACTAACATTTGCAGGAGGATTTTGGGTCTGAAGAGTCACATGCCTCCTACGCAAGAGAAATAGCTGAGAAAAATTGTTTCATTGTTTCTGGTGCTTGTTTTCACACTCAGCAACCAGCTTCCCTTGGCATCTTTCCATCTCTGGGACCCAGCTGCCAACAACCTGGTTTGAGTTTAGCTGACCTATTGTTTGCTTTTCATTTTAAATATCATAGACCCAAAAAATAAAAAAGAAGAGGAGAAGGCTAATTTCACTACAACAATGAATAAGTGCTAAGTAGATTTTCTTTCATACCACGTGTGTTTGTTGAACACCTGGCCTATATCTTCCTACAGTCACGCTTGAAAGAAACCCTGTGCATGTAGGTAACTCCTCTTTCTCGAAAGTGGCATCCTGTGATCCAAGACACATAGCAGTAAGGAGACCTGCTGCCTTTTGCAAGGAACGTTAGATCCTTTCCATAGCCTTTCCCATGCAAATTCATCAGATAAATAATAAGCCGTAATTTTCCCTACTTGATAGGAAAAAATGGCTTTCATAAAACTTTCAAGTAAATTGACACTCTATTTGTTTAGACTGAACAGGAGAAAAGAGATCATGTGAAAATGACCTAGGGATAAATCATTTTGAGAGCTCTGGTATGTGGATGTAGTAGTTTTCTTACTGAGCAGAAGCAAAACAAACATAGTGGAAGATCTCAGATTATGTGAGTGCAATAACTCTGCAAGTGGTGCACCCCAAAGATCCTGGCACAGAACACTTCTGCTTTTACCACCAGTTGCTCTCAGAAGTTACAGTTCTCATTCTCCTCAGTCACAGTTACATCCTCCACTAGAACACAATCTTTTCAGCATGATTCACATGCACTTCCCAAGCTGTATTCAGAGACCTTCCCAGGCAGTTGTGGTAGGGTTTCCTAATATGGACAGTATATTTGAAGAGTGGGCAGAAAATGAAAATGTTGTGTGGTCCAGAATCCTGTTTTCATACCTTATCCTGTTTTTATATGTATATATATAATATGTATAATGTGCCAAATCTGGTTTCTGTGTATGAACTGAGCATTGTAGAGTAACTATGATTTGTGTAGGGTAAATGCTTCCTGTTGGTATTTTAAAGCATACAGAGGCAGGCTTAAAATAATGCACCAGCCCAAGAAGTTCTTTAAATAGCACAGGAAATATGATGAACTCTTGAGTCGACCAGTGACAGCACAGGAAAAGGAAAAACAGAGATCAGATGAGACTTAGGTAACAAGTGGGATTATATGTTCTTCCAGAGGTTATCACAAGCTTGATTCTGACACAGGTAGAATATCGCTAATAAAGACAATATTCTACCAGGATGGGTTATACTCTCCTAATTATGGAGCTGTTTCTGTGGCAACAGACAGAAACCACATTTACCCTGGTTTTGGTGGCTTGTATATCTTTAATGATACACTTCCAGAGAATTAAGGAGAAAACGAACAGTGACTTGTGGACAAGGTCAGCATGGGAACATTTTTTGTCCTGTTGTCTTGCTTGAACACACTGACTGCTGGACAGAAAAACTCTTGGTATCAGACACCATGCTTGGTTACAGTTTTAATTATAGTCCTACAGCTAGAGTAGTATTCCAATTGAGAGGAGGGGGCAATAGTATTCCAATTGAGGGGAGGGGAGAGCCTTAGTCTTATGGCTGGTACACTGCTGCTATTAACAGTTACTGCAGAGTCCATCTCCCTCCCCTTTGTCTGTTGATTTATGTGGGTGTTGCCACACAGAATTAGTTGATAATCTCATTATACCTAATCCTGTTTACTCCTACAAAGGAGACTGGCAGAGCTCCCTTGTTTTGCTCTTTCTCTTTTCCTTTAGTTATTTCAGAGATATTCTCTATAAAGCATGGACTTTCAGAGTGAGTGCTTATCCTGTTTACTGTCCTTAATTCCAGACTCATCAAATTCAGCAACCTGCCCTATCCCTTTCAGTAAACATTTTTTTTGAGTCAAGCATCATACAAACATTAGCTGTAGCTCTTCCTATGTTCAGTTCACGTAATTGCACTATTCTGAAGCAATTAAACTTCTCAAATGACATTTTGGGTTTACATTATCTTTTGTGCCTTTAAAAAGCGGTCTCCCTTACAAGGTTTATTTATGGGCAATACAGTAAAGAAGACTAAAAGCTGTAAATGTCTACACATATTTTGGTACTTGAATACTTAGGTGCTTAGTAAGGTAGATTCACTTAATTCAGGATATTTCTAAAGCACAAGGAATCACAAGTATGTTTTTGATGACTAGAAGCTCTTAACAAGGTTACTAAAAGCATGTAAATGTTGTTGATGTGAATACAGGCATTAACATCATACGCACAGTAAACATAAATCTAGACAGCAGTTGTAAGGCAAGATGAGAACCGTAACCACATCTACCTGTTTACCTTTTTAAGTGCTAAATGTAGTTAACAATAGCATGCTTGACTTGATAAAGATTTGCATAGATAGGCTTATTAATTTTTGTTTTACCTATTTAGTGCTTGAGAAAAGTCCTAAGGAAAATGAAGACTTTATCCTTATTTATATAACCTAGACAGTGAACAAACCTGTTTCCTGAGTTTGTTTTAATCAAACAATCCCATTCTGAAGTGATGACTTTCAAAAGTACTTCAGTACATACTATTTAGATAATAGGTTTTGGAGGAAAAGAAGGCTCACAGTTTCCTAATGATTACTTTTACATGGTTCCAAAAGCTATATCACAGTTAGCTATACTGTAATTCTTCATCATTAGCTGTCATAGAATTTCTATGCTAAGTGGGGCAAGAATTGTAGGGGAAAGTAACATCACATTGTTGGCTTGAAAAAGCAGACGAGCTTTCTTGGAATGGAACAAGAACAGTTCCACTTCAAACTTCTGGACCAAGATGTATGTAGGAAGACTATTTACAGCTTAAGCACTACATATGTCTTACTTAGTTACCTGTTGTACATGACAAAACAATTTCAGCACAGTCACACACAAGCTGCAATTCCATCAACTTTCAGCATCCGGTATCTCAAGACTGCCTGCCCAGAACTACCACACTAGGCATTAAGCATTGTTGATCATTTTATTGCATTTAGGAGCACACTGAGGCTTTGATAAGGATCTGCACCAGGTAGGTTTTCAGTCTAAAAAGGAATGATTATCTGATTATGACAATGCAGAATCTCACTAAGGAGGGGAAAGAAAAAAGTTTTAGCACAGCCTCTAAAGTTACAGAACCTAAAGTTACGAGAACAATAAATTTCCTGTATTTTAGGGCCCAGATTTCAGTACCATGTTACCACTAGGAGCTTCTAGAATCAGTTGCTATGTAATTGTTTATCTCCTTAAAATCACTGTGTTTGACTTCCTGCCTTTAACATTTCCGAAATTTCCACCATCAGGCATTAGGCCGCTCTATCGACCTTCACTCAAAAATCAGATAGCAAGAAGAAGTCCCTGTAAATGGAAGAACTGGTTCTACATCCTTACTCCAAAGCATTTAAAGAAGAAAGATTTTAAATTGGGTCCTGCCATCCCTCAGCTGAGGTCTCCAGTCACTGCCCTCTGAAGTAGATATTACTCAAGTTTTTCTGCTTCTCGTAAAATGCTGAAGTACCTGCTGGGAGGAGGGATAGGAATCACAGCATTCCAGAATTGTGTCCTCAGCATCAAGACACAGAAGCAGTTCTCTTTTTATTGCCCAAAGACTATTTCAAAAGTTTGCATGGAGTGAGATAACTTCTACAGGAGAAATGGAAGATAATTTGCCTATTTGACATAGGAAAGATCAGCTCTCAAATTTGAACCAGAGGAGATCCCAGGTCACAGGCTCAGTGTTTTAATTAACAGGCTATTAAGTTATTAATGGAGCCTTTTTTTTTTTTTCCATGAGAACAGCTTATCTGGACACAAATGGATCCAGCTGAGATGCTGATTCACAGAAATTGGAGGTATACACACACAGACTCTCCCAACCATATGATAGGAAACACATCCCGCTAAACGGTGCCAGTGTGAGGGAGAGTGAGGCTGTGACCAGTGCTGTTAATACACACACTCTTATTGTTTCCTCTCAGGCAACTCTAAGCTCCAGTACTCCTGGGTGTCTGTCAGCTACTGGACCTCCAGTTCTTGGTCTGCCATATGCAAAAGATTCTGGGTGTTCAACTAAGCCCTGTTACTTTTATCTAGGTGAGGAAGAAGTTACTCATTCACAATGGTGAATGTTGTAGTAGTATTCACCATCAGTGATGTTCTCAAAGATTTACAGCTGTGGAGTTATGTAAAGCTGTGCCCAGACCTAATTTCCATGCCAGTGTCTTGTTCTTTTCCTCTACTCATCTGTTGCCCTATAGGAATTATTTTTAAAGTACAGAGGCCAGATTTGCAATCAAGTATATCCTGTGGTTGTATTACTGTATAATAACTTACAGTAAGAATCCATTAGAAATGCACCTATTAAAATGGCACAGGAAGCATCCCAAGTACTTATCCATTTCCAAATTTTCCTCAGTTTCCCTTGTTTCACTCCTTTAAAATTTGAAAGCTTTTAAAGCACAGAATGAGAGCAGAGCATATTCCCTGGATACTTCAGGATGTTGGCGTCTGAAGTAAAGGCTTTTTGAGACAGCTGCTGTTCCTTCTGCTGCCCCTCTTGCCAATGCCAGCCTGTTTACCTTATCTGCCTTTTTTTTACCTGTAGGAGTCTTGGAGAACTCTTCATAGCTGGGGAGTTAAGAAGCAGAGCCAAAGAAACACCTGAATATTTTCTGCAATTGACACATGGGTGACAAACACATAGAGAAGTTCTCCACATGCAACTTAGGGGTGTAACTCAGTTCAGGCTGCAGTGTGCTCTGTAGCAGACTTTGCAAAGTCTTCTCTATTGCACTGAATCATAATTAGTTTTGAGATAATGAGTCAACAGAGCACTTCAAAATAGAGATATGCTTTATTCTCAAATCCATCTGTGTTCAACAAACAAACTGGATATCTACTTGACTTTAAAAATGCTTATATAATTTTCTGAATCAATCCTTTACAAGCAGTTTGATTTTACCTTGTGCTGCTTCTCTTCCTACTCCATTGTAGCTGTGATCCTGGCATCTCAACAGCAGGAAAGTTGTATGCCCTAGGAATACAAACAATAGAATTTGAGATAAAAGACATACTGAAGAGAAATTCTAAGTCATGGTTTCCTTTTATTAGTTAAATTAGATCTACAGTGGCAATATCACCCTGCAGATACACATAGTCAGACACAGATACACAGACAGATATTCAGAGAAAGGCATTCATGCTCTTTTTACTTAGCAGGCCACATAGTGATTTTTTACTTTACAGGAATTTGCACAGACTTTCTAGACATGACATGATGAGAGCATGCTGTCTCTTGCCTAAGCAGTTTCAATTGATTTTATTATCAAAAAGTAATATTGAAATAACAACTGCTGTAAAAGACAATATGCCTCTTATTCTGACATAATAAGTGCTGACAGAAAGAGCATGAAAACGTATTTTCTGTAAGATGTCTCAAAATCTCTGACAGCTGCATATAGTGTAGGCCTGTAATTTTCAAAGGGGAGCAAGTACAGAGGTACTCAAATTCTGTGAAGTGTGGTCTTCATTCATTAGGCACCTTAGAAGCTTAGACTTACTGTTCCATTCTAAGCTGCAAGAAATATCCTCTGCTGTAGACATCCTAACCAGGCGTGCAAGGAACAATGTTGCCCGCTGCAGGAGTACTCCAAACTATAGTGCAGAAAATATAGAATGACAAGCACTTGATAGCCTTGTTAATAAAGTTTGTTAAATCCATGCTGGTTTTCTCAGACAAAACAATCAATAGTTTAATTGAAATAAACTTCATGGTGAGCGGTGCCATGAAGAGCAAGATACCATTTGCAGGTGGTTCTAAGGGCACTACCAAATGGAAGGAAAGGCATCCAAGACTACTTCTACTTCTTAGGGAGGACCATCACTATTTATTTTAGCAGCAATGGTCAGAAGAAGGAAGAAAGTAAAGGAGGATAAGATTTTGTCTCTCGATATCGCCACTGGTATATTATCAATTCTCTGAAATTATATTCTCCATTTTTATAATATTTGAAGGAAAAAACAAGCAAACTCTCAGTACCTCAAGCTAGTGGAGCATCCTGAACATTGGGAATATAAAAATGTGCTCCCAGCAAAGAAATCCCTAACAACTTACAAGATTAATTCTGCCTGATTGTGATAATAGTCTTCAAGAATATTGCAAAGTGTGGTACCAAACACTGCTGTATGGCTCCAATATGAAAGTAGTAAAGGCAGATGTGGAAGACAGGGAACTAACATTTATTAATTGTTTTTGTCACAGTTAAGGATACAGCTGAATAGCACAAAAATGTTCTTAATAAAAATGTTCTCAAGCATATCCATTTATTGAGCAAAGTGGTTCCTACTAATCAGATTGCATATTTTGTCTCAAGAGGCAAAGCAGAAGAGTTATCAGAGAGTGGCAGCACAAAAATTGTAAGAAAAATGAATAGACAAGTTACAGATATGTAACAACATTCTGGAGGTGTCTGTAAGACAGGCTGAAATAGGTAGCAATTAAAAACAGGCTTCAGGAGATATCATGACAGACAAAAGAAGATAACTCAGGAGAATTCTAGGTGTAAGGACACAGAAGCATTGAAAGAGCTCATGGGAATGTAACTGGAGACAGGCATGTAACAGCGAGTATAGAACTCCCAAGCTGGTCTCATGCTAAGTGTGATATAAACATGGTAAGGCAAAAAAGCACCAAGAGGACCATGCAGGGTTTTCAGGATTTGGTGAAACAAATGAGGCAAGAGGAAAATGCATATGATGTGGGAGTATTTTATGAGAGGTACAACACATGGAGACAAGATCAGCTGTTAGTGTGATAGCAAGAATGCAGTTATGGACAGAGGGAGAGAGCGAGAGATTTTTTAGTGACTTTCTTAGTATAGATATGTTAAAGATAGCTGAGCTGTTTGAGGAAGATAAGTTTAAAAGAGATTTAAAAGGCAGTTTAAGCTCTCATCAAGAAAAAAGAACAAAGTGTGGGGAATTTTAGAACAGAATAATTGTAACCAGAGAGATGATGGAAAGGATTTTGTGGGATGGTGGGATAAGCTAACTTAAAAACTATTCAAACTGACTTGGGTGGACTGCAAATAGTTTTTCTTTAGCATAATAAACAGAATAAGTGTCATAAAACTTCCTGCTCATTGTAAGTTCCCATTTGTGACATTGTATATACCTTTCCCTTACACAGAAGAGAACAGCTAAATAGAAATGTGGTTCCTGGAAAAAGGAGTGGGAGTACACAGAAAGAGTGACTTTGTTGTGTCTTCCTAAGATGTCCTGGGAGTCATGGCACAACTGTAAAATTCTCTGGAGGAACAGAAATTAAATGATCTTCAGTAGCACCTCTGATGTGACTAGTAATTTTGGTGCTTGCAGAAGAAAGAAAATAAGATACAAAGGATAATTGGACACCTCAAGGAAGTAGAAAGAAAAATGGGACTTAAGACAAAGAAAGATAAAGCCAACTCTGATAAGAAAATTTTAGACAAGCTTCTCTAGCAGCTGATAACTGTAGATACCAGAACACTGGTAGCTAAAGTACTCAGAGCATTGACAATCAGAATGTCAGTGAGAATACTGACATTAATACCAATCTGAGGAGGTAAATATATTAGGAACATGTTACTTTATTTTTAAATCAGAAGACCAGAGTTTATAATATACCAGACAATTTTAATGCATCTTGTTTTACTGAAAGTGACACTTGGTCATTTACTAAAAAGACAAATAAATGAAATAACTTCAGAAATAAAATACTGCTCAAGGATGTGTGGGTAAGAAAATTAATTAGGAATAATGGGGGGGGGAGTCAATAAAGAACATGAATAGTCATTTAATCCTCATAGCTTCAGTGGTCAAAGTGTGTGGTTAAGATGACACAAGGCAGACCAAGAAGCATCTGGGTAAAGCTCTTCCGCTGCTGCTTGGGGCTGGTCAATCAAAAGGAAGCAACATGGAAACACTAAGTTAAAATTGTGTTCTTAATACGTGTGACTAGCTACACAAAAAATGTGCCCTAGCAGAAGGAGTTTGGGGCAAACTGAGAAGTCATGGGTCATTATGTTCTCTAAATCCATGAAGGGGGGAAGGCAGCAAGAATGTGGGAATGAAATGGACCACCATCAGAGATTTGTGCCTCGCAGGCGTACCCACATGCCATAGGAGACAGGCCTGTAACAGACGAGTACATTGTGATTATGGTCCGCCAAACAGTGAGCAACCCCCGATCCTAAGCCATATCACCATTTACATCATTCCCGAGTTTACTCATCTAGGTCTCAAAATAAACAAAGGAGGAGCCTTACATTTTAAGTGGTTCTACTTCACTTTAAAAAGAAGTTTGAACATATTCCCCGAATCCAAAATGATGCAGGGAATGTCCAGCTCCGGGTGCCTCTGAGGCAAAAGTGAGCTGTGCTTATCAGGCACACTCTACTGCTTGGCTGGCCACACACTCAGGATTGACAGTAATAACAAAAATTGAGATGTAGCTCCCTGCTCATTTATTATGTGCTGCAGGAGCTCATCTGCCCAGAATTATCAAGCAGTCTGTGGATTTCAAGCTATTATGAAGGAAAAGTCTTTCCCACTTATTTTCTGAGGACTCTAGCTTTTTGCCTAAGTATTTGAAAATGCATCTACTGCTGCCATGAAATACACAGTAATGAATAATAATTTTCCTGGTTCTTGCATTTAAAACATTATGCCTGGTGCCAAATGATACCTCATAGCAATATGAGCTCTGAAGTTACATTGCAGTTTTCCTAATGCAACCATGCCACATGCCCAAAGTCAGGCAAAATAGGGATTTTTTCACTTCAAGAGCATGAGTAAGTTTTGGATGCTCATGCTTAAGGACGCTTTCCAATGGCTGTAAAGTTGGAGTGTATTAACTGTCCTGGTCCACTTAAATGCACCTGATCACTATTAATTGCCAAACTCTTTATTCCATATTATTTCATGGAACCACTGAAGAAAGTGGCACCTTTGGGCTTGGAAATCTAGAGAAGTGCATTTCCCTCCTGTAAGTGATTTTATAACAGCATTATTTTTAACTTAGCTTTCTGCTAAATTTTATCTACAATTGAAAACAGAAATAAAAGATACACTAGAGCCTTCTGGCAAGAATCAGAGGCACAAAGAGAAGATAAATTACTTTAAAAATACCTTCCAGATTTGAAGACAGAGAGCATCAAATGTTACTATAAAAGCTGAACTGAAGTTGAAGCTAAACCTATATTTTAAGAATAAGAAAACAACTTTGGGTGAGTCACTGAAGACGCAAAAGCAACCACAAAGTTTGTGCACAGTCTGTACAGCGAGCTTGACATGATTTCCAAAACCTTTAATTTCTGTTGGTTAGGGGAACTAAATACATCCTTTAAACAAAATGTTGTGTTTCTGCAAAGTTTAAGCTTTGCAAAAATGAAAACGTTACTGAAGACATTAACTCTTCAGTGCTGTACAAATATGGGACGGATGTGTACTACTGAAAAGCTTGCACAGATCACCTTGGAAATGAGTGTCTGAACTATTGACCTGGGCTGCAAAGTATTCTTTGAAGCAAAGGAATATTTTCCACCACATTTTTTTATAGTTTAGAGCTTCTCTTCTGGTTGTATTTCAAGATACAGTATGATGGAGTAGATATTTTATTTATTTCATAAGAATTAGATGCCTAGCTTGCATTAGACAACCCTGAGCCCTAGTATGGCCACAGACTGTTTGTTTAGGCTGTTATCATCAATGAATCACTAAAATTCCTCTTTGTGCAATCTTTGTCACCTACTGAGAACAGCCTTCTCTGCAGGTACTTGTCCAAGTCAATGAATCTACATTAGTGAAGGAAGTTTTCTGGCCTCAGAGTCCAAGGAGCTTATCCAAAGCGCACTGGATTCAAAGTGAGCTTTTCCATGACAAAGATTTGAACAAAGCCTTTAGTATTAACATGAAATCCTGGACGGGATGGTTGCTGTTCTTAAAGACATATTTTATCAGTATCAATTTTGCTGTGGTGTCAATGGTGTCAGTGCCTTCTGTGGAAGAAGTCTGGTGAGAAAGCCATAATTGACATAAAATATTTTCTGAGTTACTCCGCATGAAATGAAGAAATTGTGAAGTAATTGTCATAACAGTCTTCTAAAAAGAATATATTGCATTTAAGTGGGTTCAGTTTTACATGTGGTATGAGCACAAGTTAGTGAGGATGACATCAGTGAAAAGAAATAAACAGTGTAATGAAAAAATCCGGTGCCCCTAAACATCAGTAGAAATTCTTATCACATTCTCTCCTATTTGTCTGAGCCATGAGTGTTTTCCTTCTCTTTATGAGGGGAACAAAAATCTTTCACAGATATTACAGGAAAGCTTCTATAAATTTTTCTGCACAGGTCAGCAAGACAGTGTGAACTGGAAATTATATATTTATTATTATTATTCAGAATATGTATTATATTTTCAATGCCATGGGTACTTTGAAGTGTAAGTGCAGCTCTTTTTTGTATGGCCTGTAAAGGAACTAGTGACCTAAAGTATTCTACACATTTGGTAGGAAACTGCATATACAAGGCAGGTATTCCTTAAACAGTGTGGATGACACAGGCAATCAGTATCTTTTTTTACCACTTCTGTGAAAGACAAGTCATTCTGTAGAAAGATTTCAGGTCTCATCAAGCAGGAAAAAGACAACAGTAATGCAGTAACTGTAGCACTTTCATAGACTAATGGAACCCTGGGTTCTGGTCCTGCTTAAAGGGCTATTTATGTGAAATAGTGAGTGCATACACGGCACAGTCCTTGGAGTAGGGATTCAGATCTCCCCTTCTCGTGACAAGTATTCAACTTAACACATTCTAGTAGGAATCTGGAGAAATCTGTGTTGTTCTTGTTTTGTATTGGCTATCTTTAGGCATCTTTTGCAATGAGAACGTTGACTGAAGGCACTTGCACTCAGTGCTCAGAGAATTAGTTATGAAAGCCAAATGCTCAAGGGCGAGGCCATGTGTGACTTTGAAGCGCCTAAGAAAGAAGTAGATATTGGAAGCCAGACTTTCCAAAAACTCTTTCAAAACCTCTTCCAGCCTCAGTTCTGTTTGTCTCTCAGTAGGCACAGGAAAATAGCTCACAGCATCTGGAACAGAGTAAGTTCCTGTGAACTAATACTCAAAATTGTAAACCTACATTCATTTTATGTTACTGCATGTATGACCCTCTTACTTATAAATTCCAGTCTGTTATGGATGAGACTGACAGAAAATTATACAGATACTGTTCAGAGTGCAGGAGGAAATATGCCGAAATAGGTCATTATTTGGCCATCGTCTATGTAATGCAGGGGCCAAAAATGTTGAAAACAGATTATTTCTCCCTGTGTATATTGAAGAAGAAAAGGTTACCCAAGGTTTTCTATGCATTTGGCTCAAGGATGCTGCAATATGAGAACATGTGATTAGTTAGGGAAATCCTATGTGACTCCTCTACAGCAGCTAACCAAGTAAACAAGAAGTGAGCTGGAACTTTCTGTACAAGGACTTTTACTGGAATCATTCAGAAGCTTTTGAATATACTCAAGCTTCCTCAGGAGATTCCCTCTGTTGCTGCAGGCATCATCTCTCAAACAAATGAACTTTGAACAGCTCACGATTTTCAGATCAAGGACTTCAGAAAAGGTTTTTCATCCCCCTAGAAGTTCAAGGTCATGTCATTGTAATTTCTGTGTGAGTTGATAGACTTTTACAAAATATGCTCTAGACTTCCATTTTTTAAAGGGAATAGCATAAATATCATTTAATAAATCTTTGATCTTAACAATCTTGCTGATAATCTTCATGTATAATATGAATGTCTTTAAAAGGCATTTTTGTGCACATCTCCACATGTGGCTTTTCAGACATTCAAGCTGGCACCCGCCTGGGTCACTAAATATAAAATGATTCAAAACTTCTGATCTTTTTCTAAGCCTCCATCTATGAAAATGACCAGTGCATTTCTTTACTTGAAATGAAAATCATATGGGATCAGTGAATGCTGAATTCTCAAGTCTATCATGACCAAATTACATCACTCAGGAGAAGTCAGTGGTAATGTGTTCTTAAAAGATCACAAGCAGAAGACATAAAAATTAGGATTATTACTGGGAAAAGAAAAAGAAAAAGGAAAAAAAAAAGCTGCCCAAAGCACCTCAGTTCATTCTTACAAATGATTTCTTTCTGTACTGAAATTTCCAGAGGTACATCAAGATCTCAACAGTTTCTGTAACAGAATCTGGACATTTAATTACTGTTAAAAATTATTTTAAAATACATTTTCCTTTTCTAGTATAAAAATGGTTGTATTCAGAAGTCGGTGACAAGTCCATTTGGGTGTATTTGCCCCTCTTTTATTCCCTCTCTGTTTCTTCTTGCTTGGTTTTCTTATGTAAGAGTTTTCACATTATTTCAGAAGTGGGATCTCAACTCAAAACCGTTGGCTTGTGACTGCAAAAACAAATATCAGCAGTGAGTGCCCATCACTTTTGAAATTCATCTTCTTGTCTTTACAGTGATTATGCCTGTTTGGCTAAACTCAGTGACAAAAGCACAACAATATTTCATGCCAGAATTCAGTAATCACTGGATTTGTAAATCTGTGGTGATTGTCCTGTGAGTAATCTTCCACCTTTGCAACTTAACCACTACAGCCCCATGCTTTCCATTAGTTTCCAATACAGAAATTGCCTGTGAAAATTACTTCTCATACGCTGTCATACGCTGACATTTCTAAATCATTTGAATGAAGCAGAGCAATACCCCCAAATCTCTTCCAATCAGCTTGTACAAGACTTACTTGTAGATGACACTCTGTACTTAAGTTTTCAGTTCAGTTGCCAGTTCTTTGGGCTGTAGCAGTAACCATTCAGGATGAAAGCCAAACATGACATTGAGCACCTGCTCAGTTTTCAGGAGTTGTACCTTGTATCTAGGATATTCCTAAGATTCATGTATCCTGTCATTCCTAGTAGTTTTGTATGAGCCTTACAGGTAATATTTCCTCTCGGGTCCCCCACTTCATCTGAGCAACTAACAAAATGCAGGCTCTTGTAGATGATTCATATTCAGAGAAGAAGGTAGTGACAGAGTCAGACCTGTTGTGATGTACCCTAGTTTACGTGCAAAGACCCCAGTAATGGTCTGTATTCCTGAGTACACCAGCCTCTAACAGCTGGATTCTCTTCCACTGCTCCTAAGTCCCTGTTTCTTTCAGCCAGCGCTCACAGGAGCTCTCGTCTAACTTCCCATTGCTCATGGCAAGTGCTTCTGCAGTGACATCTCCTATTTCCATGCTACTTTCTCTTCCTGCTCATTTATTTTGTTTGTTAGCTATGCAGACCTACAAAAATATGTATCAGAAAAGTCCTCCTAGCACAAGTTTGGGGCAGAGAAAATGATTTTTGCTGGTTTTTTACAAAATACCAATCGATTCACACATTCAAAAAATGTGGTTTCACAAATTTTGGGTTCAGTTCTGTTATTCTGAAGCAGTGGGAAAATGGGTAAATGTCTTAAGGATACTGGAACACCCCAAGACAGTACTGTGACTTCACTGAGAAACAAAGAACACAGTCTTTTATATGTCTTTTGCAAACTTGAGAGATCAGTGCCAAAAGATGTACTTTGTAGAGATTCCAAGATCCTGTCATCAAAATCATGTTAAGAGGATCACACTCCAAAGAGCATCAGGGAGGTAGAGACTGCTGATGCCTAAGGCAGCTCTACATGTTTTCTCTAGGTCTGGATCTGCATAACTTCTTTTGCTTTTCACAAGCCATCAGGACCTTGGATTTTGCTGGATGAAGGAGTCATATAAAAACAGTGTAATGGGGATCCTCTTCTCTTCATAGAATGCCACAGATTCTTCATTATCTAAATAATTTTGGATTATTTTGGATGTTATAGGTTCAGAACTTATTAGGCCTAAGTAGGAGATTTTAAAGGTCACAAAAACCATAGATTGGAAAAATAAAATGTTGTGGAATATACTCCCTTGGTAGAGTATTTGTTGCCTGTCCTTCTGAGTTTTGTAAAACCAAACTGAATACTTTTATAAAAATAAATTGAAAGAATACAGAAAATTTACCATCCAGGAAAAAAAGAAAACTAAGTTTTATAATAGAAATGATAAGTACAATTTGGATATTGACTGCAATTTGGATATAGATTTATCAGCAATTATTACTAATTTATCAAGATTATTCAGAAGCTGCCAAATGTTGTTTCCCTTTTGACTAAAAAAAGAATTTTTCATGCATAAAACCCTTTCTCAAGAAGAATCAAAATGTATCGATTTTGAAACTTGCAAATATTATTCAGTGTTGCATTAATTTCAAAAGCAAAATTGCAAAATCACAAATTATGTGTTCATTACATTTGTTTCCAAGGCAAGAATTAACACACACCCTTTAAACATCATTAATTGGCTTTTAGGACTAAAATTATGGGGAAGAAAGAGTCATAGTGGTAGAGTAACAATTTTTCTAGTGATAATGTCACTACAGTCATCCTCTCTGCTCTGCCCATCTTTTTCAGGAAAAGTTTTGTGAGGGTATAGGTCTTATGGTATAGAGTTTTTTTTCCCACTAAAACTGACAGCAAAGGTTTGCATAGGCCTGATATGCTCCTGAATACATCAAAGACAAGGGATTTGTGCTCACTTTTCCTGGCCAGATTCGATATTGAACATACATGCTAGTAAATATGGGGCTGGTTTATGTCCCTTAATAAAATTTAACAGTTACATAGCTTTATCTTTCCAAACTGCTGTAAGCTGCAAATGACTAGCTAAACACAAAGATAACCCTTCCTCTCTAATCTTTAGAGTGCCATGCTTCCCATTTGTTTCCAGTACAGAGATTTCCTGCAAAAGTTATTCCTCTGTACAGTGCTGCAATTAGAGGAGAAAATTTAAGGCTTCTCTAGGAGGCTATTTAGTGGGTTGGTTCTGCAGCTTGTGGTTTATCTCAAAAGGTAAGAGTAGCATCACATCTGGTCAGTGACTGCTGCAGGATGCAATGAGGGCTAGCTCCCTGGAAATTTCTATGGCTCTTGGAGCCACAGCCTATAGCCCTTCATAAGAAAGTGCTACAGTAGCTTTTAACCAGCTTCAGAATAATTAAACAAAAGAGCAAAGGAGAAGGGAAGGGAGAACAAAAAAGAAAAAAAACACCATCTAATCAAAACAAGGAGAGAAATAGAGAGGCAATAGTATTTGCAGAGCTGTAGTAGTTAGCAAAACTAACTTTTTTAGTGTTTAAGGTAAGACTGCCCCCAGATTTTCTCTTCTAAAACTGAAATGCTTGTTTCTGGGTCAATCTGAGACAGTGCTGAGCAGCTCCCTTTGGAAGCAGAGTTATTGCTGTACTTCTTACCAGCTGTGAGAACCCATCCCACAGGCAAACTGGTACAAATTCCCCCCGAAGCCTTTGGTACGCTCCTTCTTTCTGGAGTCAGAGCCAGTTGCACTACCAGAACAGACTTCACATCCATGTGCAATAACAGCAGCCTGCAGTCTCTCTGGCAACCACTTCTTGCCAAAAAAAGCAATGATTTATGCAACCACTGTCATCTGTGGAGCATATAAGCTTATCTCCTAATTCCAGAGCCTCTCTCTGGGGTTGTGGGCACGGAGAGATGCTTGCTCTGCTATCACTGCAGGACAGTGCTGCTCCGTACTGCCTGCTGGAAACAGAATAACCAACCCTTAATTCCCGAGAGTCACCTTTTCTCACTGCTTCGGAGCTTTGGTTGGCACATACCCGTGGCTACTGTAATTCCTGCGTGCTCTGGATATGGGGAGGCTAAGGAGAAGCTTTTACCACTTGGACGCCAAAGGAAAACATGTTAATGGCACAGCTTATGTTAAACTGTCGAAGAAGTGGGAATTTCAGCAAGTCTTTCTGTCCAGGCTTTCTCTTCTGCGGGTGGGAGGAGTCAGGCTATTCTGAAATAGCTCAACACAAAGGATTGTGTTCCCGTGAAGTCCGGGAAAGTGGTAGGATTGCACAAGAGAGTTGTCAAGGTTGCTGCCTGTAATAAGGGACAGGGTGAATCATAGTGTGACTGTCACGGCCACATACAAGTTTCTTCCCAACTTTCTGAGAAAGCCTCACTGTGGGAAAAACGCACGGTTTCTGCACCCGAACACAATGAAAAAAAAGTCATGCCCTGGAGCAAGGACCAGAAGTTTGCACTTCCCTCTCCCTACCCAGGCACTACTCTTTGCGCAACCACCTTCACTCCCGCTTCAGCCCTGTCTGCCTCCACAGCTTCCCTGTTGGTTTTTAAGGGATGTCCATGCTTCAAAATCAGAGTGGACAGTGCCCTCTAGCCTAAGGAGGCGGCCAGAGCACCCTGCGGGCATGGAAAACAGCCTCTGGAGCACCCCTGCCCATTGCACCCCAGCTCTTCCACTTCCCAATCAAGCCTTTAAAGCCTGTACATACATTTATGATGGTTGTTTTTCTGTTGTAACTACAGAGAAAGAAATTTCCCTGGTGTTTAAACCCAAGAGAGGGTTTCAGGGCCACAAATGTCAGTTGAGTGACACTTGAGTAGAATTGTTGAGGAGGTAGGACAAGATGTAACAAAAAAGATTGATGTTAATGCCATCATCTCCAAAGCCAGGAGAGACTCCATCTAAATGGAGTCTCACACAGTGTGTATATTCTACATCTTACAGGTTGAAACTTTCGGAGTCTTCCTTGGCATTGGTTTTGCTAATTAGAGGCATGAGAGGGAAGACTGCATGTAAGGCCAGGGGTCTGGAAGTAGGCATGGTGGAATTGCTGCCTGTTGGTACACAAAAGTCGAAAGACAACAAAAGTCGAAAGACAGCTCTTACAGAGCTGTGTAGGAAAGCAAAACTGAGAAAACAAATGAAACAACAGGAATTTCCTTTTGGCTAAAACAAGTGCTCTGTGCTCAGCAGGTTGCTTCCTGTGACTGTTTTCCCCCGTTCACTAGATGCCTGTGTGGATGTTTTATTATATATTTTAGGTTCAGCAGAGAGTATGTCAGGACCTTGACTTTTAAGTTTGCAATTTTCATTACAGTGAGGGAGAACTAGCAGCCTACCTAAGGCTGAGGAACAGCTGATGTGTGAGGAATATCAAAATGCCAAGTGCTGCATAACTCATGCATGTTCAGCTCCAAGCTGCAATTCGCAGCAGCCCCACACATTAAACAGGGAAGAGGTACAGGCTGAAGAGGCATTCAGTACTTGGAGAATGCAACAGCCAGCATGCCAAAACCAAACACCCTTACTAGGCCTTTGCTGAACTACCTCTAAAACTGCAGTTAGGAGCTTAATAAAAGCTTCTAGTATGTTTGTTCTCCTGAAAGTCAGGCACTCCTCCCAGGCAAGTTAATTTCCTTGTTCCAATGGGTACCTAAATGAGTTGGTTACAGAGTTTTGTAGAGGGTGAGAACTGCTGTCAGGCTCAGATGTGAGCTCACAAAGAGCAGAGTCCAGATGATCTTTGCAATTAGGGGCACAGCTCACCTCCCTCAACTCTCACCATGATGCTTCAGACAATGGACAGAAGGCAAGTTCCCTTTTTCCTCAGGTTCCTACTGTCAGTTCATCCTGGCTATTGCAAGTGTGCTTGGGTCCCTGGCTATGCCTGAAACACTCCAATCTAACAGCTAAGGCATAAAGCTGAAGTTTGAACTCAGCACCTCCACCAGATAAAGCTCAGCCTAGAGCCCAGGACTATGGTTTGACACACAGCAGAAGCGCTCCTTCAGCTTCTGCCCTTGGATGTTAATTCCAGCCCTATAGCGCATTCACCTTTGCCCTTGGCTGTTTATTCCTGTTTATTCCTACTTCCTACCAGCCTTCCAGTGGCTTGATATTTGTACTCAGTGTAACTGACAGCAGGGAATCTATTCAGTTAAAAAACAACTTGAGGGGAGGAAAAAAGAAAAAAGAATAAAGAAAAAAGAAAAAAGGAAAAAGAAAAAAAAAAGAAAAAAGAAAAAAGAAAAAAGAAAAAAGAAAAAAGAAAAAAGAAAAAAGAAAAAAGAAAAAAGAAAAAAGAAAAAAGAAAAAAGAAAAAAGAAAAAAGAAAAAAGAAAAAAGAAAAAAGAAAAAAGGAAAAAGAAAAAAAAAGAAAAAAAAAAAAAGAAAAAAGAAAAAAGAAAAAAGAAAAAAGAAAAAAGAAAAAAGAAAAAAGAAAAAAGAAAAAAGAAAAAAGAAAAAAGAAAAAAGAAAAAAAAAAAAAGGAAAAAGAAAAAAGGAAAAAAAAAAAAAAAGAAAAAAAAAAAAAGAAAAAAAAAAGTAATTGTTTCCTCAATCTGTCTTACTGTGTGGATGTATACAAAGCACTATATTAACACAATGCAGGATCATAGAATAAGAGACATATAATGGATGCTGAAGTTCATACTGATGGCAGAAAAAGTACCTGCCAATCCCTAATCTAGGCCAATACATGCATTAACTCAGCCTGTGCCTCATGCACTCACAAAATCTGTCTGAAGAATGTGCTTTGCAGCCTCGCAGGTGAGCTGTGTTTCAGAGCAGGGAGGACAGAACAGAGACAAGTGTGAATGTGGATCCCTTTTAGCTCAGTGCTAACAAATGTGGTTCTGTGACACTGGGTTGGTTGTTCTCTGCATCTCATCTGACAGCCGTGGGGGATGAAGCTGCCTAGACATCCAGCTTGGCCAAGAATGGGAACAAGAATGGGAACAAGACAAAGCATGCTCAGTCACACTATTTTCAGCATGGACATACATTTCTGGTGTCTCCACTGCTGTCCATATGTGTTTGGAAAAGTGTTTTACAGAAAATTGTTCTCTGCCTGGAGAAGCTTAGCCTTGCAGCACTGATGCTACAACAAATCAGGCCCCATGCAGGCAGCTCCTTTGGCTTTACCAGGTTGTGCAGAGGCAAATTAAAATTGCCATTAGTCTTCAAACTAGTGAAAACAAAAGTTTTTGTTATACCAGAAGGGAGAATGATGTACACAGATACGTAATTAAGTCGATTCTAGGTTAGAATTGTATGTCCTTATAGAGTTACTTTTGTACTATAATAAAAACAAAGCTGAGAACAAAAATAGGTCCACCTTGATGGAAACTCCTGGAATAGATACAGAATTTGCTGCAATAATTAACCTCATGCAAACAATTGCCTGCTTTTATCAAAACTTCTTTCAACTTGACTTTGAAACATGCTGGAATTACCTGCTTTACTAAAGTTAGCACTTCTGTTTGTATACAAATACAGACTTTTATTAGCCTACAAGAGAACTGAGGTTAACCAGGGTAAATAAAACACCCCCCCAAAAAATAGTATTTCTTAAGTCAGGCCCAGAAAGGACAAAGTTGCTTCTAATAACTGCATTTTGCCATCATATCCTCCAAGGCCACACCTTGAGGCATCTTATTTGCATATTGTTTAATACAGTAACATCCCAAGCTCTGATGCACTGTGTCAAGAAGTATTGAAACACACATCTGAAAAATGACATGGAAAGACTGACAGGAGGAGTGCCATGAACCATCTAAATACAGAACTCCCTGTGCTCCTGAAAAACACTTGTTACATATCTCTACCTCCTCTCTAGCTGAGCTGTCTTTTTCTCGCTACTTCTATGCTGGTGCATAGAAATTTGGTTCCAAGCAGTGAGTGGGCTAACAGCTCAGTCCAAGAATAGTGCTGGAGAAGTTATATTTCTTTCTCTGGATGCAGTTTAGTGTGGGTAGAGGGTGTTGCTGCCTGGAAGCTTTGTGCAAGGAGAATTTTGAAAATTCTAGCCACTTATTTGGGATTCACTGAAACTGGCAGCTCAGCTTGAGTTACATGAATTCTAGTTGAATGGCTCCTGTTGATGTGATCAGCTCTGGAGTGCATCTAAAGTTCATAACATCTTAGAGTACATCAAATTTATCCAACATTCATCAGACATGTTCAGACCATGGACTGATGCACAGAAGATCTGAAGCAACAACTTACTAAGCCTTGTAGTACAGAGCGCATTTCTTGGTGAGATCTTTTAGAAATGGATAAAGCATGGCAATATCTAACTGATAAATTGGTGATCAGAAAAGTGTGACTGACAGGAAAGGCACTGCATTGGAAATAGAGCCAACATAGCAGTGACAAAGAGTTGTGAAATAAGGAGCATAGTTGAAAGTTGCACAGAACATGACAGGATGTTTGAATGTGCTGCTATCGGGGAGCCAGTGGAGGGCCTTGTAAAATTACAAGCATATAAATGTCTGAGATGTTCTTGGTATCTTTTATTTTCAGATTTCCATGCTTCTCTGGCTATTACAAATCTAAATTGCTTCTGATTCTCATAAATCCTCTTTTTTGTTATGTAATTAGGCCTTTCCACTACTGCACAAAGTATGCCTCTTCAATTTCATATCCATAAATCACACTTAGTTCTAGGACTGATTCCACCGACTCTTCCACAATCAGCAAGATTGTTACCATTTGTTGGTGTTTCTTCAAAAATATATATTTAGCTTTATTCCTTTCCAAGAACTATTCTGTGTCCTATTTCAGTCTCAACTGAAAGACATGCTACTTTCTCATGCTACTATATTAGACTCAGCAATATGATGCATCCAATGTGATGATTAAGCATGTGCTGTACTTGACACTGCCAGTATAACCACCTGCATGATGGCACAACTGCTTAGATTGAAAAGCAGGCCTGCAGCTCTTAACTGGTTACAGCATGGAGATTGTTATAGCAGGGGAACTTCAGCACCAAGTCCCTTCTCAGGCACTAGTTCACTATAGACCCTGAAAACATGTTTAACTGAGGTATTATGACTTAGCTGAATGAAACACAAATGGAAATGCTTGCTTATGGGAGCACCAGAAGCCACACTAGAGCAGGGGTGGAAAGAAGGAGCATTACTGGACACAATGGGCATGAATGACTGTAGTCAAAACAAGGAATGGTGAGAAGTGTGCTGGTTAGATCAAGATCACAAGACAAGACCAAAAGTTCAGTTCCCTTAGCATAGGCTACTCATCAATCCCCCATAACTGTGCGCTGATAACATGGGCTCAGATGATGGGCTCTTCTCAACAGGAAGGCAGACAGTAGCCATAAAGATGTGAAAATGGGGAAATAAGGTGATGGGCAGAAACTTTTCCAAAGGCTCTGTAGAGTAAGGCAAGGAAGAGTCTGAGGCAAGATCATTGCACAGCTTCTTGACTCAGGACAATACAAAAGACCTGTTCAAAAAAATTGTTTGTAGTTGCCAGTGAAGATGGACCCAAGGTACTCAGCGAAGACTCAACAGTTGGTACCCTCGTCCTCTGGCCTATACACAAATGACCCTGGTCAGAACACAAAGATCTTGGCATTTGGCAATATGTGGCAATGTAATCCATCTCCTATCACCTCTGTAATGCATGCAAGAAGTTTTACTTTCACTCCAACCATAAGGGTCTTATAACTGGCAGTGAATCCAGTATTTCAACACCATGTATTTCCCAGGCATCTGAGGCAGATTTTTCTCCCAGTGAAAGGAATGTGAGTGCATTAAATTTAATTGGTTTTGACAAGTAGTGTTTTTCTTCCAATTTCTTTTTAAATTCACTGCACTATCAAAGTTAGTGCAGGTCAGTAGATCAAAGTCCTTCATTACTTCTCCCTGCAAACACAAAAACCACAATAGACTACATGGTTTTCCTGCAGACAAGAGAGACCAGGGAATTTTTTGAAGCCCTTTAGCAATATATTGCCAACATGTTCCTGGGTTTATGGGCATAGGTCTTTAATGATGAAGAAAATTCTCTGTATTTGAAAATTATTAATTACCAAGAGTTTATTTCTCTGGGGTCAGTGTCCTCTTCCAAGAAAAGCTCTGTGTCAGCTTGACAAGAAGAGATGCTTCCACTGAGACTTTGTAGGAAAGAATCATTGCTTTGTAAGTGCACAAAAACATACACACTATCCCCAGTACTCGAGGTTATTCTTGGCATGAGCAGAGGTTACTCCTGTGTTTATCACAGCCAGTCTGAGTTTTGTTATTGGCCTTCCTGAACACATTCAGTCAGACCCAAATTTGCTTTGTTGGTTGTATTATATAATTTTGTTTTAAAGAAAACAGGAATAGATAGCCCATAAAAACAACCCTTGGCAGACCTTTGCTGGCAATACTATATATTTACAATTTCTGGCTTTTGTAAATGCTGGTAGAAGTACTACCTTTCAAACTTCTGGTTAAACTGTATGGTTTGTAAAATGTGCGCACAACTTCTCAGCAAAGGAAGTTCTTTAATATTCTTTATTGGCTGGAGGAAAGTGGGTGCCAAATACAACTGTGAAATGGGAAACAATGCACAAAGGAAAAGTTCCAGAACATCAACACATCCGTTCCTTTTCTCTGCCATAAATAACTAACACACCCTTAAACACAAGACTAAATGGCTCCAGGAAACTCTCATTAATGAAAATGTCCTAGCTGGACTTCTCACTTTCATTTGGAATTACATGCCTCAAGAACTTTTTTCTGACCTAGACAGCAGATCTGTTGTTCTCTAAGTAATACTAAGCCCTGAGATAGACTAAGATAAACTGAAGATAGCATACTTTCCTACTTAAACCTCTCCCTCTCAATGTCCAAAATATTAGTGTTGAAAGGCACAGCCCTGCTGCTGTTGACATAAATGACAAAATCCTACACTGACTGTATAAAGACACAGTTGTGGCTTCCAGAATCTGCCCTTCAGTTTTCTGGAAAACAGAGATAAGGCAGGAAACAAAATAAATGGCCTTCGTGTATGTACTCTATGCAGATAGATTTCCTAATATGAGATTTTACGGAGAAGACATAATGAGACTGGATACATGTATAGAATATTTACTGCAGATCAGAAGTAGCAGCGTAATTAGGCCACTCATTTATCTAAAGGATGTTTATATTAAAATTAACATTTTTCATTGTATAGAAAAAGAGATAACTGATACCAACCATCTGTAGTCTTATCATCTTGAAACCTGTGCTACACAGACTTGTAAATTGCACCAGACCTAGAAATTTCTGTCTTAACTTCCAACTCAGTCACTGAAAATGGACTGATTATTACAATATCAAAACATTAAAATAACTTCAGGAACTACCCCTCCCTCTGTTTTCTCCCAGAAGCTTCTTCTAATTTCACAATCACACTTTTCTGCTTAAAAAAACATCAAACACACACAATTCCTGTATGGAATGTCTGTGAATTACAGGGAAGTTACCTGGCTAATTAAAAAGAGGAAACAGTAAAAAATACTACTGCTTGGTTTTGTGATCAAGAAAATTTCCCAACTCTGCCACTACTGATGGTACCACGTACATGGTACAGGGCTTTCTGACAAATGAGATGCCTGTGAGCCTTTACTAAAGTTGAAATAGCATGAGCTGCAGAAAAGGAAGGTGGTACAATTTCATTTAACATTTTCAATGCCTTGAAAGACAGTTCTTGTGTCATTTTCATGGATGGAAACCTGCATCTGTGTGTCTGTCATCCATGGCACAAGTGCACGCTATATCCTCATGAAACTTGGATGCAGACTCTAGAGAGGGCACCAGGCTCCAGTAAATGAGGTCTGGAAACAAAGACAGAGGCAGTCCTCCCTTGAATGGGTGTGTACGATGAAATGTCCACCTTCTCAAACCTTATAGTGCTATGAGTAGTCCCAGTTTCATTTTGATTTGGCTGCTTTTGCATGGAAAGAGAGTAGAAGGGCTTCTGGGCTAGAATGGGAACTAAATGGGAAAATGTTCTTAGGCAATTGACATATCAAACCTCTTTGGGCCTGCAGTGAAGACTTCATCACAGAATTAGCCGTCCAGCACCCTTTCCAGTGGGGAGAGATTTGGTACTGTGAAAGGATGACTGATGTGCTGGAAAGATACCTGCTTAAACCTACTAAATAGAATATCCCTAATAGGGTTCTTGTCTTAAAGTCTGTCCATCCTTGGAGTCATGTTTCAATGTGCATCAACGTTCTGCTTGGGAGTCATAGCCCACGGCTTCTCTTCAAACCAGGTTTAAAATAATCCAGGAATGGTAGGTGTGTTAGGAGACTCAATCCTTCCTCTTGAGATGACACAGGCCAACACACAGACAAGTGACTCAGGGTTCAAGGCCTGAAGTCAAGTGTGTTCTTGAGCTAGAATAGATCTGAAGTCACGTATCTTGATGCATGACCAAACCACAAGGTTCACATACATCTTGCTGGTCTACTGAAGCTCCAGTTCTGTTTGCACAAGTAAAAATGATGGAAAGGAGATAGAACAGTGGCAGATTTCTTCTCTGCAGAACAGCCTGTGTTCCCTTAGGTCATGCAGGCAATGTGCAGGATGGCAGGAGAGCCTGGATTTGGGGACCTGAAATCATCTACTTAGCCATCGTGGTACACAAGTTTGGCCCAGGACTTCCATGCAAGTATTTGCAGGTCCCTGTCACCTGGGTTCTGAGACAAACAATCTGCAGCAACTTGGAAAACCACACTAAGAAAATGTAGGGAAAAAAATGCAAGGAAAAACTAGCACTTACTTTTTCTCCCCATTTCTCTTGGGGCACAAGAGAGGAGCCACAGGCTTGCCAACTCTTCTGATTTTATGGGTCTTGTGGCATATTTTTTTAAATTGCCCGAGTCTTGAGACTGTGGGATTGTGAGGATTTCAAGTTTAATTAAAAAGAGAGGCTAACATGCAACAGTTGTGGCTTCAAAGAAATACTGGAGGTCAAACCCCAGACCTCAAAAACTAGTGGAAAATACAGAGACAAGATGAATCAAGAATCGCCTGGGTCTGTAGGGCCAGGCCCACCATGTCCAACCCTGGAGGTCTGGCAGCGCTGGAAGCATTCAAGGTACTTTTCTAAGAAGAAAAGTGTCACGGAGAAACCCTGGAAGGCTGAGACGAGATCCGCGCCTTCACCTTCCCCGCAGCACACTCGCCACAGCCTGCGAGAGACCCAGCCACACCACCGGTGCTGCAGTGTCCCCGGCAGGTCGGCCCGGCAGCACTCGGCCAAGGCGCCGTCGGCCCGCAGCCGCGGACAGCTTCGGGCCGGCAGCAGCGGGCCTGCGGCAGCGGGGCCGAACCGGGCCATGCCGGGCAGCGGCGGCCGG